>JXTC01000003.1:2740837-2788008 GCA_002914845.1 Trema orientale
AGAAAAATAATTGAATAAAACATTAATTGATCAAAAATAGATGAAATTACTTGCTATTGTAGGTCATATTCAACTTGATAATTTTACCCATTCATAGAGCAAAAACAAAAATCTCTATTGATACATCACCCATATATATATAACATGAAAAACCGGGTGGGACCATTGGCCTTAATGTGCTGCCGGGAACATATAAGTGATTCTCTGTAAAAGGCGGGTCACAGAAGCACCAAATATTAAGTATCCGATATTATTTTCCTTTTTTATTTTCAGAAATTTGTGCTAATTATTAGTTATTTCAATTCAGCTTAAAAATGTGATAACACGCTCCAATCCCACCTTAAAATCACACTTCAAGGGCTAATTGTCAAATGTTTAAGGTTTAAAGAGCCATATTGCATATAATTGATGCTCATATACCGAAGTTGAAACACAATTTGAAGCGTTCTTTTTTTATTGACCAAAATAGTTTTGATGGTTAAGACATAAGAAAGTGATTTTCAGTTACCTCAAAACGGGGGGAAAAAAAAAGTGATAAAGAAAGTGATTGTAGGTGGTGCTTGCTTACCAACATTTGTCTCCAAATATTAGTAGATAAGTCATAACCTTAATTAGACATAGAATAGAAAAGAAAACGAACAATAGATTATTTTTAGGTTTTTTTCCCTTGATTGAAAAAATGTCGTTTTATTTTACAATTTACTATTCCATTCAATTTTTTTAAGAAGCCATTTTTTAGTTAAATATCACATAACACGAAAATTCTAATGTTTTTGCTAAGTAAGCATATTATACTACTTAGGTGTTGACTTGTTTTAATTTTCAAGTCCAAAGATAATGTTGTTTTAATTACTATATAGAATAAAAGATATGTCTAACAAACTTTGAAAATAGAGGGTGTATTTTGTAAATTGCTCAGAAAAATCAAATGATACTCTATAACATAATTTGACTTATTTGTTTCCCAGTAACAAAACTGAAGATTCGATATAGACATTAAAACATAACTTCATGTATAGTTGCAAGCATAGTTTGGCAACAGTCATATTTTCTTCTCATGTGTAGGATTATAAGTTGGAATCCTTATTCTGCAAGTCAAAAAAGGACCCCAAAAAAAAAAAAAAAAAGCCTGATGAACATACTTATTTCATTTTCAAAAAGCAAAAAATGTATATATATTCTTCAATCAGAGGAGACATAATGTTATTAAATTTGGTGCGTCATTCTTTCTTTTTTTTTTTTTTCACGTTGTAAATGAACTATAAAAAAAGGGTAGAACTTTGCCTTTCGCGTTTCAAAAGAAAAAGTACAACTTTAATTAACATTCCGTACATGAATAAATATTTGCCGCACTTCCATAGCCATTATTTGACAATGTAATAAACTTCCTTAATCCTTTTATGCCTTGTGGTAATGTTGAACAATCGCTATAAACACATTTATATTTAAAAAAAAAAGAAAAAAAATCGCTATATATATATTTTTTGAAAGGAGAAATCTATATATATAAAATATGCTATTAAGTATTAAAATTACAGGTGCTGTACCTAATTGGTTGAAGAATTTTTTTTTTTAAAGTTTGGGACAGTAATTTGTTTAAGTTTCATTTATAAGAGCATGTTCTAAAACGCACTTAAATTGTTGTATTTTTAATTCAATTCTATTTTTTATGTAAGTTTTTAGAGTAATGTTATGAGCGTTAGTGGTACCAGCCTCACGTGATGTGTAATTCTGTTATTGGGTGATTATAATCAATAAGCTGAGCTCTACATAGTCCTGCTTTAAATGTAATTAAAATTTACTAATAACAAATTATCACATCATATAGTATTGAGCACCATACAATGTCCATTAGCTTTACTCAAATTTTTAAGACAGTAATGTACTACAACAAAAGAGCAAAAAAGGAGTGCATTTTTTCTTTAAAAAAAATGAAAAATGAAAAAAGGAAAGATGCGTTAAAATTTAAATTTGTTTAGGGAAAAGTTTTTATTTTAGTTTACACCAATATTGGAAGCCACTGTCGGCTATTATATTTTTAATTTTAATAAAATATGTGTAATCTAATAACATTTTCCAACTTATAATATTCTAATATTTTCTCTAAAAGCTAACGGCGTTTACAATAATCTTACGGTTTTATATTGGTCCATATTTAAATTGAGTAAAGTACTTTAATCAAGTGTTAAATTGCGCCTTTTTTTTAATTTATAGAATAAAATGAAAACAAATAAATTAACAATTCACAAGCATTGATTCTTAGCCGTTCATCAAGGGGCCCCACGCGGAACCATAAACGGACGAGAACCCCTTATAAATTAAATATTTACCTAGTATCAATAAATTTCCATTAGCACAAAATATAAAAAGTAAAAAAAAAAAATTGTCACTTATAGCGCATAATCCGTGAACAGGGAAGTCGGTACATAAGTTAACTCATAGCTGTAATGTGATTTGACGGGGGCTCTCATTACTGCCATAATATATATTATTATTGGTTTTTTTTTTTTTTTTTTGGTTTTCTGTTTATTAATTTATTGCGAGCATTTATTACCTTCGTTAGGTTTTACCTCTAGAATGTTAGAAGGTAGATATCCATTATCCATAATTATAAGCCCTATTTACAAAGAATGTTTGCATTTTTTTTTTCGCTCGACGTTGTCTGACTTTTTTCTTTTTTTTTTTTTTTGAGGGAAGACATTGTCTAACTATTGAGTAATGCTATTTAAACACAAAAAAGTATAATTACAAACCATGATTTAGACCTTTTCCCAGGGACAGAGTACCTTTTTTTTTTACATAGCATTAAACAATAGCAATTTAAGCATGCATTAATATCTTTTAAGATGACTTGAAAGTTGAATCCTAATCTGAAAGTCACGAGAATATACTGTGCTTATCCAATTAAATGTTTGGTTATGGCCAGAATACGGTAATACGACCAGTCTATGCATTTGTTGTTATTTGTTATTACATTTATTATTTTTAATGTAGGTGAGCAAAATTGAATTTGTGGACCTCGTCATATTACAAGCACGCTGGATCAGGACAACTAGTTAAGGATTTACCTTCTTTTTTTTTTTTTTTTGGATAAACAGTTAAGGATTTACTTACTTAAGAGTTAAATATGGCTTCAACAATATACTTTACTTTTCGTAATTTTACGATCATAAATTTTTAGTAGAAATTAATATCTTCCGCTATTTTGCAAATATAAACAATTATATTTAGCCTGTTGGTTTCTTACAATGATCAAAAGGATTAACACTGTAAGATCACATGGAGTTAAGCTGAATTAAATAAGAAATAATTTGTTAAAAAAAGTCCCAAAATTCATATGAATTGAAAAAATTGTAATGTAATTTGTAATAATCCAAGTCTAATCAATATAATCATAGCTAATAGATGCTGTATATTGCATTTAATTTCAGTGGTCAATCCACGTAGCGGTCACCAACCGTCATTACCTAATTCGTTTCGCTATTACGTATAATCACACAAAATCCCCATCAGCCATAAGTTCTTTAAATAAATTCGAAGAGCATTTAATTAAGGATAATGTAAAAGTGAGGTTGACACGAACACAACAAAACACAAAACACAAAACACAAAAAGCCTATGTGGTTCTTCTCGTAATTTCAAGCAACATGGAGGTGATTTAGTAATTCCACAATGATCTTTTCTATTTTCACACTTATTTTTATTAAATTTATTTCTCTTAATAATACATTATTTTTTGGCCTGTCCAAAAAAATTTAAAAAATAAAATAAAAATGTATAACTATTATTATCAAAGGGCAAAGGGCTACCCACTCCACCCAATCCATTTGATTTTGAGCTCCTCTGCTTGTTTTTCTTCTCATTCTTCTTCATCATCTTCACTGTCACTGGTTTTTTCACATCCCTCAAAGAACAAAACCTTCTGAAGCTTTAAGAGCTATCCAAGTGACCGTACGGAACCTTCGTAGCTCCTTATTATTGGAATCGGTCTACAAGGAAAGCTTTGCGTGTACTCACAAATCCAAGACCAACTCTCTCTCTCTCTCTCTCTCTCTCTCTCTCTCTCTCTCTTACCATTTCTTCGAATCGAAATAGACCAAGGCGTTTTTCTCCGGTTTCTGGTTCTTTCTCCGTATAATATTGTGTTGATATAATATTTATATTGTATATATAATGCGGGAAAACCAGAGATTTTTCTGGGTTTTGAAACCGATCGGAAGAACGACGGCGTATTGATGGAATCGATGCTGTTCGTGCTTGAGTGTTTAACATTTTATGGAGGTAATGGTTCGGTGCAGTCCATGTACCGTACTCCGATTTGGTGCCAAGTCCCGATTTGCGGTGGTTATTCTCGAGGTGAGCTTCTCTGCCCTTTTGGTTTTCTTCACTGTGATTTTTTGGTCTTGGGTTTGTGTGCTTTTGCTCTCAGGAAGCGAGATTTGGGGTTGTAGTGGTTTTTTTTTTTTTTTTTTTTTTTTGGTTGCTGAGAAACTATGACGATGAGGCTCAGGATTTGGGATTCTGGGACTGGGACTGACATAAGTTTCAACAGTTATCAGACTCCCTTTTGACACATTTTCTGGGAAACCAAACGGGGGCCGAGGGTTTCCTAGTGCGGACAACTTTGATTGGGAAAGTTACTTTTTTTTTTGCCCCCTACTTGACAATTTACTCACTTATTAAGTTTTTCCTATACTCTTTCCCCTTTAATTACTATAATTTAATCTTTGAAATATCTTCTCTGAAACTTTTAATCAGTGATTAAGGTGATAAATTGGTGTCAGATTTGTTGTTTCCTTTTCTCCTTCCCATATAATTTTCACTTCTGGGTCTAATACGCTTTTCTTTGAAGAATATAGCTGATCTATGGTTTGGTGTTGGAGAATAGTTCACTTTTTAAAACATTTTGGAGTTGAGGGAGAATTGGGTCGACCTTATTATTATTATTTTTTTAAAATTTCTCATTTTTACATGGAAAGATTTCATGAACTTCTTTTTGGTTATGACCTATTATCAGTCTACTGTAGTCAGATCTGCTTTTCTGTTCCGCCAAAATTTAGCATGATTTTTTCCTAGTTGGCTCCTTCACTGAGAACCGGGATGACAAATTTGCTGGATTTATGGTTTGTGCTTCAGATTGTATTGATAGTGCTATGTTTAAAGGCAACTGATGCAAAAACTTCAGAACACAAACTACATTGGCAAAGCCCAGAAAAGGGAATTGGAAGTATTGTGTCGCATTCCTGTATTCATGACCAGATTCTCGAAAAAAGGAGGCAACCTGGTCGAAAAGTGTACACGGTTACCCCACAAGTTTATGATCAGTCTGGTGTATTGAAAACCGTTCATCGTAAAGGTAGAGCGTTGCTTGGTATTTCCGAGTCATTAGAACAACAGAAGGATGTTAAGCAGCCCATTAGGATATATCTAAATTACGATGCTGTTGGTCACTCGCCTGATAGAGATTGCCGCAATATTGGTGACATTGTAAAGGTGAGTCTTATAGTTGTTTTAATAAGCAACGAGTGTATGCATTTTCAAGACTGTTTAAGAGATTTTGGTGGCAGATTTTTCTTTTATTTTGCTTTTCTTCGATTTTTTTTTTTTTTTTTTTGGTTGACATTCTTTTTCATTAATCAGCTAGGAGAGCCCCCGGTGTCTTCTCTTCCTGGATCTCCATCTTGTAATCCTCATGGAGATCCTCCAATCTCTGGTGACTGCTGGTATAATTGCACTCTGGATGATATAGCAGGGGAGGACAAAAGGCATCGACTTCGCAAGGTTTATTTAATACTCTTTTCTTTTGCATGCTTATTTTTGTTTCTTTGTTCATATCAAATTAATAATACGATAGTATCATATTATACTTTCATGTTTCGTATCGTTTGTCTACTTCATCTTCTTCATGTCTAGTTAAGCCTTTAGACATGCTAAAATTAGATATGAGCATATATATTATGACTCATGAGAATGCTAATGACGTAAATTGTTACTTTGAATCAAGCAGAAGTAAATACTTATATCATTATGTTCCAGGCTCTAGGACAGACAGCAGACTGGTTCAGGAGAGCTTTGGCTGTTGAACCTGTGAAGGGGAACTTGAGGTTAAGTGGTTATTCAGCATGTGGTCAAGATGGAGGTGTACAGCTGCCTCGTAGATATGTTGAAGGTATTGTCAATAAACATCTTACCATATAATTATTGATCTTTATGTTCTTGTTCTTTCATTTTTATTTTTTCAGAAGTTTATTCTAATTATCTTTAGGGATATGTAGTGTATTAATCATATATTTTTCCAGAGGGTGTCAGCGAGGCAGATTTGGTTCTTTTGGTGACAACCAGGCCCACGACTGGCAACACCCTCGCTTGGGCAGTGGCATGTGAGCGCGATCAGTGGGGCCGTGCAATTGCTGGTAATTTACTGGAGCGTTTGTATTTCACGATCTTGCCTCGCTGTTGTGCAATTGTGTCAGAACTTGTAGCACATAACCTTTTATTCTATTTTATTTTAGGCCATGTAAACGTTGCTCCTCGTCATTTGACTGCGGAAGCGGAGACTTTACTTTCGGCTACGCTCATACACGAGGTTAGTTGGCTGTTGTCTGTCTTACAATTGGGAATATAAATTCTGATTCATTACTAAGTGAGAAATGTGACATTTCCAGGTCATGCATGTTCTGGGCTTTGATCCCCATGCCTTTGCACATTTTAGGGATGAGAGGAAAAGAAGGCGAAGTCACGTCAGTGCTCTTACTATATATTTGCTCACTTTGATTTTATTTAATCAATTTGTCACTGTTATCCTTTAATGGGAATTTCTTTAATATTGGAGCTAAACTATTGTCTATTATCTATCACTCTTTGCAGGTTACAGAAAATGTCATGGATGAGAAGCTTGGGCGTACAGTGACACGTGTGGTGCTTCCACGTGTGGTCATGCACTCCCGACATCATTATGCGGTATGATTTTTTTCCCCTTGTGAATGCGTCGCTCCAAAAATCAGTTTTCATTCATTTATCTGTTGTTTACATGGAGAACCAATAAACGGCTGATGGTTAAGTATTTTTTTCTGGCAGGCATTTTCTGAGAATTTCACTGGTTTAGAGCTAGAAGATGGAGGAGGACGTGGTACATCAGGTATTTGGGTTTGTTTCTCATTTTGGATCTCTGTATACTTTGGTTGTTCATCAAAGTTTTGATGATCAGGTTTTTCAGCGAGTGTGCATGATCTCTATGTGTGTGTGTTATGGTATAGAAGATATCACCAACATGATATACACTGTAGCTATATGAGGAAGGTACTTGTATAATGTGAAGGTAATATTATGTTAGAGGCCAGGCATACAGTATATTGTATGCAGAAAAGAAGTCGATGTAATTATTAGTTCATTTCAACATCTGAGAAAGAAACATAGCTGGAGTAGTCTTCTTGGTGATGTCCTAGTGTTTTCTTCTACTTTTGCAATGACTTTTTAATTTTAAATAATCACTATGCTTTTTATGCAGGTTCACACTGGGAAAAAAGGCTATTGATGAATGAGATTATGACTGGTTCAGTGGATACTAGATCTGTGGTCTCAAAAATGACATTGGCTTTGTTGGAAGATAGTGGATGGTACCAGGCTAATTATAGTATGGCAGATCGCCTTGATTGGGGCCGCAATCAGGGGACTGACTTTGTCACCTCCCCTTGTAATCTCTGGAAGGGGGCTTACCATTGCAACACAACTCAGTTGTCTGGCTGTACATATAACAGGGAGGCAGAGGGTTACTGTCCAATTGTGAGTTATAGTGGAGACCTACCTCAGTGGGCACGTTACTTCCCACAGGCTAACAAAGGTAAATAGTCTTGTTCTTTTGTTACTTTCTTTCATTTATGAAGTTGGTGTTCATTCATTTTGAGATGTTACCAAGGGTGCTTGTGCCTATAATTTGATTATGTGTGATGTAGATTTTATCTTGAATTTCTTTTCTACTTCGAAAAATTTTCCTCCAGGTGTTAATATTTCCTGATAATTTATTTTGTGACAAGACCTTTCGTACTGTCTGTGTTACTTGGGCACGACAAAGCCATGTATTATTTGTCGAAGTTGTGGTTATTTCTATGAATGCCATAAATTTTAGATATTTTTATAGCTATTGACCAATCAATTAATTTATTTCTTGATACAGACTTTTGTAGTTTTGTTAGCTGATGATTGTTATTTTTGCAGGTGGGCAGTCCTCACTAGCTGATTACTGCACTTATTTTGTGGCTTACTCTGATGGATCATGTACAGATGCTAACAGTGCGAGAGCACCTGACAGAATGTTGGGTGAGGTTCGTGGGAGTAATTCTAGGTATGATTTCTGGTGCACTTACCATAGTGGTGTTTGTATCATGTTAAAAACCTAAAGAAGTTTACTAACTTTATTCATTCTCTATGTCTAGGTGTATGGCCTCATCGTTAGTACGAACTGGGTTTGTACGGGGTTCAATGACTCAAGGAAATGGTTGTTATCAGCACAGATGCGTTAATAATTCATTAGAGGTATACTTTGGAGATTTTGATATGTCTTCCTTTTCATGAATTCATCGGTTGATTAGAAGCATCTGGGTGATTCTTAGATATGTGTATATATATATATATATGTAACATACATGTACTTGTGCTAGCAGGATAGGGTTGGGTGTGTGAAATCTTTTTGGTTGCTACTTCTTTCCTTATAACTCATCCTGATTAATTTTTTGTAATCTAATTTCTCTATTCAGGTTGCTGTGGATGGCATGTGGAAAGTATGCCCTGAAGCTGGTGGACCAATTCAGTTTCCTGCATTTAATGGTAACTGCCTGGTTCTCTGTCTTCATTAGTGATTTTTAATGTAAGTTCATTTGATTTTTATTGATAAATTTAATTATATTCTATGTAGGGGAATTAATCTGCCCTGCGTACCATGAACTCTGCAGCAGAAACCTACTTCCTGTCTCTGGACAATGTCCTCAGTCTTGCAATTTCAACGGAGACTGCGTTGACGGAAGGTGCCACTGTTTTCTAGGGTTTCATGGCTCCGATTGTGGTAAACGTGAGCTCCTTTCCTGCCCCCTTTATAGGCTGTATAGGGGAACGACATACTTGAACTTCTGAAGTTTAATGGTTTTATTTGGGATCATTTCTAAGTTGACTATTTTTTATGCAGGTTCTTGTCCTAATAGTTGTAGTGGACATGGAAATTGCCTTTCTAATGGGCTTTGTGAATGTCAAAATGGTTACACTGGGGTTGACTGCTCAACTGGTAATTTGAATGATTTTTTTTTCCCTATTTTGTGTTCTTTTAAACAAATTTATTGTTCCGTAAAGATGGGAGTTTTCCATCCTAACTGGTATAATTTTCTGTTTCTTTTGTGTAAAGAAAAAACTTGTAACTTCCTTTTGTTTTTTTTTATGGAAGTATAACCCGTGTAGGGAGATTCATTGAACATGAATTGTGAATGACGGGAATCACACACCGCACATTACATTCAATAGAGAATTGAATGATCAACATTGACATCATTATTGACATTGACGTTTGCCATGTTATGCAGCTGTGTGTGATGAGCAATGCAGCCTTCATGGAGGGGTATGTGACAATGGAGTCTGTGAATTCCGCTGCTCCGACTATGCCGGTTACTCATGCCAAAATAGTTCCACACTTCTCTCTAGTCTTTCGGTTTGCAAAAATGTGCTGGAGAGAGATATTTCTGGCCAGCACTGTGCACCCAGTGAACCCAGCATACTGCAGCAGTTAGAAGAAGTTGTAGTCATGCCAAATTACCACCGTTTATTTCCAGGTGGTGCTAGAAAGTTATTTAATATTTTTGGAAGCAGCTATTGTGATGCTGCCGCAAAGCGGTTGGCCTGCTGGGTAAGTTCACTCATTTAAAATTTGATTCCTTTCATTACTGTAAGTTGGGATTCTAAGATAAGAGTACGGAATAATATTCTATCACTAGCTAATGTTTTTGAACCGTTAGATTTCACTGGATTCGATTGAATTTACATATTGTTTGGTTATGATAAGATCTGAGATTTGAAAATGACAAAGCCTATGTGACATCTATCTCTTAACTAAGAAGTTTGAGCATTGTATTATCAGATCTCAATCCAAAAATGCGACATGGATGGAGACAACAGGCTAAGAGTGTGTCATTCAGCATGTCAGTCATATAATTTAGCATGTGGAGCTTCACTTGACTGCTCCGACCAAACTCTCTTCAGCAGCGCCGAGGAAGGCGAAGGTCAATGCACAGGCTCTGGCGATATAAAACCGTCTTGGCTTCATCGCCTCCCTAGTTTCTCTTTATTGGGAGAGTCTGTAAAATATAGGTAGCACTAGTGTAAGTGTTTTCTTTTTTTTTCACCTGAAAATTTTAATTTTGGCTTGTAATTTTTCTAGGTGTTAGATGGCACCTACTGCATGTGCCGTAGATGTAGGTATCCTTCTGCATGGCCCAATAATGATTAGGAAAAAGAGTTGGGTTTTGAAGGTAACGAGTTGTGGCATTCGAAAATGAATGCCACTTGTAGAGAAAATTGAAATTGTATGCAAAAGCAACGGAAAAAAAAAAAAAAGGAAAACAAAGCAACAGGTTTCTTCAGATGTATGAACAGATATTTGGCCGAAGGCCTTCAAATGAAAAAAGGGAAAAAAAGAAAGCCGTTGTGTTGTGTATCTTCTTGCATTTCTTCTTTTCTTGGTTAGCATATGATTTAGTACAGTCATTATCATCCCCATTATTTGTCAGTAGAGTCATTATCATCACCACGAAAGTCAAATCATACTGCATTATCGGTAATGATACATGATCTAAACTTGAAAAGAACGAAGAAAACCAGAAGCATGCAGTCTATAAATGCACATGGGTTATGGTCCAGGCTTGACTTGGAGGGTCTGTAATTGAGAAAATAAAGCGAAAAAAAAGTAATTGAAAACGGTTAAAGGTCTAGACTCCAGACTTCGCAATACGTATATTTTAATGCGTGAGAATTTAGGTCTCTAGTCTGACTATTTAAGACCTTTATCTTCCGGTATAGGATTCAAAACATTATTAATATTATTATTTATTTTTTTAAGGGAAGAATTCAAGCCCTTATTCTCTTCATCTAAGTAACTTGTATATGTCCTACTTTCATTCACATTTTATCAAGTTACATCCTAGAGCCGGAAATTTTTGAGTTAGTACCTTTCTTAAACTATATGGAATGTCCAAAGAATATACATCAAACCTTCTAAATTAAAATCCAAAAATAAATAAATAAATATATAGATAAAATAATAACACTATTGTCGAATACAAACGCTTCAACGCAAAGAAGATCTCTCTCTATCTCACTCTTCATCAGTTCTTGTTAAAAAAAAAAAGAAAATTCAGAAAAAGGAACACAAACATGCACTGCCAGCTGATGAAGAACAAAAGATATATAGAAAGAGAAAAATATCGCTAATTAATATTACGGCCAATTATCTGAGAAACTAAAATTCGTACTAACATATTTAAGATTAATTAAACCTCCTATACTACGAAAGATATAATCAAGCGGGTGACCCGGTTGGACAGAACGTGATCACGTAATCCGACCCGGAGCAGGTACAGGTACTGGACGCATCGTCGTAAGCGTAACTGTATGCGGTGGGGCACGCGCTCTTGAACATGGCGGAGTACTGCGTCGGCGAGCACGTCTGCGGCGTCGCGTAGTCTCCGGTGCAGCAAAACTCGGGCGCGTTGAAGGCCGCGCACGCGCTCTTGCACGCGACCACCGAGCCCGAACCCGAGTCCGCGACCCGGAGCTCGGCGGGGCAGCTGCCATTCAAGTCGGCCACGCAACCGGCGTACTGGCAATCGCCAGTTCCTCCAACGGCCTTGACCCCCATCCCGACGTTGTAACCGTCGACGAGGCTGACGTCATAGAAATCCTTGTCAGCTGACGTGGACCCGATCGTGAACTCGACGAGCGTGACGGGCGGGGCCCCGCCCCCGGCGCATTTCAGCGGGCCGCAGTCGCCCGTCTCGCATTTTCCGTTACCAGAGCCGTCGAAGTTGCACTTGGTCCGGCCCCAGAACCGGCCCGACCAACCCGGCGGAGCTGTGAGATGCACTGACTCACCGGGCGGTAACACGAAACCGCCCTCCCCTAGATTCCCGGCGCCGTTTCCGGATAGTGTCCCTGGCCACACTGTGTAGCTGCAACGGTTTTGGAGCGTGAATACGGTTCCATAACCTACATTCCCTGAAAAAAACAAGAAAGTAAATATTTTAGCATGTCGCATGCATAATCTGATGGTAAATCTAGTGGTAAAATAGTAAATGAGAACCAAAATGTAGTAACTTATAAGAAGAGTGTTTAGTATTTACCTAAGGATAAAAGGAGGAGCAGAAGAAGATGGAGGTCGGGACTGGTGATGGCCATTAGAGATTTTGGAGGAGAAGAAGAGGAGGATATGGGAGAAGGTGGTGAGGGTAGTTTTGGTGGAGATGGAGGTCTGATATTTGGGATTTTGGAAGCTTTTTAAGTTGTTTAAAGAGTGGGGCCTATCATGTTTATTTAGGCATGTTAACTTGGGTCCTATCTTTACGTGATCAATTAAAGTTGTGGGGTGCTTTCTTTCCGGAACGATTAAAATTGTGGGTTTTGTGGGCGGGGTGAAGGAATACCCAATTATGGTATAAATGGCTTTACAATGTGGCCAATAAGAATTCGCCACGTCGTATTTTTTTCACTCCAACGTTTATTTTTGTCGTACGGCAAATGATGAATTAGTGAATGGGATTTTTTTCTTATTTCTTCTAAACGGGAAAATCTCATTCCCCAAATCAAAGTTCAAACGGCTCCAAACATAAGAAATGGAAAAATACTATGAAGCAGAGCGCACGTGATGTAGCAGAATGGAAGTATGATGTCACGTGACATGGAAGAGAGTAAAGGTGAAACTTTGTCGTCAAAATAACCCCCACGTGGCAAGCATCATCTCGATCTTTGGTTGGTTAACACCCACGTGCTCAGTGTTAGTTAATCAATTCCTCTCCTTCCTGTTTTCCAATTCTTGTTTTACTTAAGATTATGGGATCTTAACACAAAATTGCTGGTTCGTTTTTATGATCATAGATCAAATCATACAAATATGACATAAATTCATACAAATGGATGATGTTTTAAATTTTTAAATGCGAATATCGGTAGATAAACTCTTCTTCTATTTTTCTGTTTATTCATACGTGCACAATTTTTATACTATCATTTTAGTATAGCTGTGCATTTCTTTTGAATTATAGTATAGCTGTGCTTTTGTAATAGAAAAATTTAGGTGATAACTAATATTTTAAATTTGATTAAGTAAATGTTCACTTTTTAAATTTTATAGCTAAATGTTCAAATTTATATATTTTTACACTTGGTAGATATGTTACTAATTTTAGTTAGTGTAGTAAAATATATTAGGTATATATTTTTTAATACTTGGTATATAAGCATATATACCGGACATTTTGCTATAACATTTGACAAAGAGATATTTACTTAAATTAGGTCTAAAGTTTAGTCATATTTCTATATGACCTTTGTAATATACATCATTCGACTTTGAGGTCCACGAGGAGCTTAAAGGACTAATCTGAAAATTATTTGAATGATTAATTTGTTACTTGCTATCTATATCAATTGATATGAATATTTTCGTTACAGAGTTTCATTATAATTGATCACAATGATTAGAAATTGGATTAAGATTATTTATCCATTTGTCATATTTTTTACTCTTATGTACGGAATAAACTATCATATTTTTTACTCTTATGTACGGAATAAACTATGTATAACGAAACCGGTTTCGTAAGAACAACGAAGACAATAACCCAGCAATGAAGAAAAAGGGGAAAAAAAATACAAGAAAAGAAAGAACATAAATGAAAATGTTATTCAAAACGCGTTATCGGTTTTAACTGTCCCATTAAATACGATGATTGCTTGAATTGTCATGCAACATCATGATAGTGATATCCCTTGGGCTTAATTTACCAAATCCAACCGAGGCATTTTATTCACTTAGATAGAAACAACAAATTAACCACACCGCCACTAATTGGACCGTTCCATGTCAGAGTGGTCTGAAACTTTGCCTTTTTCTCATATGATTCTAACTGCAACTTAATAAATGGAAAAAAAAAAAAAAAAAAACCCATGTAATTTAAAATTAAGCATTAGTTGTAGCCCGATCATTTTAGTGGGATTAGTTTAAGAGATGAAAATAGGGGCTTTCTACTGTCATAATCTTGTACCTCATAACCTAACAGGTTAATATCTCCATTAAATAAGTCAACAAAAGCAACGGAACCTGCTCCACACAAAGAGAGGTTGGATACTGTTTCATAATGTCATGTTTTCGATCCCCTAACTATATTTACATTTATGTACTGTAGTTTTTCATAATAAACCTCAGACCCACAGCCCTTATTTTATTTATTTATTTATTTTGAAACAAGCATGTGTTACAAAGGCTTATAGAACCGCTTTCCGTTCTTTCTCCGTAGTCTGATCAAAAGTACCAGGTAATGAGAATGTGAGATGAAAACAAAAGAACAAATTCGTGAAACGACAACCGCAGGAACACAAAATTTCCAGCACGAACTTAATAAATGTTGTACAATTTTTTAGAACTTAACAACTAAGGATGTTCCTGGTTCATAAATACTACTTCAAAAATTAATCTTTATATTATATCAAGCCAAGATCAAAACATTAAAGTTTGGCATCTGTAAGGTTTATTTGGCCAAAATTTTACTTCTCCAATAAGTATTAGACTATCAATCATTTCTTGTTTTCTTGGAACAAAACATTGCTCTAACATGGCCTATAATTGGCATGGGCCGAATGTTCAGATAAGTAGCTAAAGCAAGATATGCACACGACAAAACAATGTACATTTTAAACCAAACAGATGAAATGGTTAGATAAAGAAACATGGCAGTCAAAAAGATTACCAATATGAAATTTGCTAAGCACTTAATAAAGGAAAGTTGTTCTTCTGCTACTGGGTCAGGGAAATGGCCTTCAATTTTGAAATCTGAGAGCAACTTGTCCTTGAGCTGGAATGAATCAATTAGCCAAGCAGTGGAATCAACCTCAGATGCTGGGATATCTTTGACTGGGATACGCCTAACATGGATATGAACTTCTGAAGGATCCACACCAAACACATTGTCTAAGAAGGAAGGGCAATTGTTCTTGTAGGCAATAGTCACATCATAAACTGCAGTCAATTGAGAAAGAAGTTTCAACAAAAAGGAAAGAAAATATTATTCTTCTTACAAGACATATTTTACTAATTTGTAATAAAAAGAATCGTAAAAGGCGTTTAGACTTGGAGAGTAACGGGAGGAATCAAAAAATGAGTCATTCATTTCTAATTTACTAATTATGAGACGAATTCTTCAGAATTTATATCTCACATGAGTTAGTAAACAAATGAATGAATGAGAAATGTTTATTACCGATTACATTAACAGTAACCATAAACCACTGAAAAATTACATTAAACCTGCTATTCCAATCTTGTATATATATGATCTATATACATGTAGTAAAATTACAAAGACTAGTCTACGGGCTTAATATGTGCGTATCTAGAGAAAGATGACTGTCTTCTAATATGTAGTAAAATAAAAATAACAAGAGGAGTTGAATTTATTTAAAACCACAAACCTGCATCCAACGAACCCCTTAGAGCTTCCAAGCAAGCACAGAAACCTTTTGTTTTGGGAAGTAACACATTCCACAGCACAGGGAGTCCAACTTCTGCAGCAAATTTCTGACCTTTTTTGCTTTTTTGTTCACTGTATTAAAAGCCAAGCAACTAGTTATTTTTCCTTTGCAAACAAGTAAAGGTAAAATATGTCTCCAACCAATATGGCATGGAACCAACATCTTGGTCAAGGTACTTTAGAATGCAAAACCAAGCAAACATAAGGGAATTTTTAGATCCAAGAAGTCAATTTCTAACAAAACAAGAGTTTATCAACTAACATCATCTTTATTAAATAAGAAAAAAAAAAAAAGGCATATACACGGATAATTTAGTAGGATAAGAACAGGGTAGTACGTAAAATCGGTTCCTTCTGGAAATATAGCTAGCCACAAGGGATCTCGAGCATCGGTAAAAGTCGAAACCATTCGTCGCAAAACAGGTTCGTCTAGTTCCCATTTTCTCTCCAGAGGAACAAACTCCAGAACATGAAATCCCCAACCAAACACGGGCAATTTCATCAAGCTGTTCTTGAGGATATATTTGATACGTCCAAGGCACCCTTTTCGCAATGCAAGATCCCAAAGGTACATCCAATCAACCTCAGTCCTATGATTAGCAATGAGCATAACACGTTCCTTAGATGGAACACTATCTCCAGAAAAGACTACTTTGGTCCTATTAATCTTTTCAAACAGAAAAGGCCACAAGGCGAGCCAAACAGCGAAAAGCAAGGATGTGGCTTTTCGGCTTAGGCCAACGCTCAAGAACCGCAAGATTACACCAAATGGAGCAAGATAGGCGAGAAACAAGAAAGCAGTCGAAAGAAACACCACCAAACATATCAAACCCCTTATAAGCCTAAAAAGATTCAATGGACGATGCTTTGAAGGAGTTTCGGGTTTGAGGGGCTCGCAAATTCCCATCTCCTTCAAGGAAAAACCGGCTGCAATGGTGTAAATTGTAGAAAGAAGAGAGAAAATGAATACGTAGAATCAAAATTCAAAACTCAAATCCAAAAATACAATCCGTAACCACATTAATCAAACTTGGTCGTTTATATATGAAAAAAAAAAAAAAAATCTGTCCTAATTCTCTTACGTGCATAAACATAAGGGTTCAAATCTTTCATTAACAAAAATCGAACGTAAAAATTTGAGATGAATAGGGAGAAAAATATTGTTTATGTACCTTGGTTTTGATCAGACTCGTGTTGGAATAGAGTTCCAGCGAAAAGAGGAGCTTTTTACGTAATTCTTCTTAGAGATATGGAATGGAAATATCATGGAGTACACCCTGTTTGTGGCATAAAGGTTGGGTTGTATGTGGGAGTGGCCTAATGCCACAGGAGAAAGTGCGAATCTGAAGATGTGGATTCTGCCATTCTGGAGGGATCAGTATCACATGGGAATGAGTACAGAGATTCTTTCAATGTGATTGGTTTAGATCGTAGATAGAGTCCGAATGACTACTCAATGTTAGAGATAACAAAGTTTACCATTGGTTGCAATTGCTTAGACGCAATTTGATCTGTCATTATCTTCCTACGAACAAGCAAAAATATCGTATCTTGACTTTGCTGCGCTGAGTTAGTGGGCTCAGTGCATTGGGGACTTGGACATCTTGACTCGTCCTCGCCCATGGACAAGGAATGGCTAATGAGCCCATTTTACTAGCCCAAAAGGGGATTAGAGCACACTGGCCGACTTTCGGGCCCCTCTTTAGTAAATGTCTCTTTCTTTTTTTTTCGAACTGAGAAAATATTGAAAGGATATCAATTTTAAAAGCAAAATAACCAATATCTCAATTTTAATAAAGGGTAAATCAAATGTAGTCAGTAAAAAAAAATCTAAAGCTGACATAGAAAATTGGACAAATTGCATTTCTCCCCTCCTCCGGAATTATTGCCAATACAGAGTTTTGCCCCCTCAGCTATTCTTTTTTGCAAGAATCCCCCGAATTATTTAATCACAGAAAAAACACTCTGACGGAATGGTGTATTTAGGGTTTTTTTGGAGGGTATAAAATAATTATAGTGTTTAATTTTTTTTTCATTTTTATCGGAACTTAAGAAATATTCAAATTTCCAAATTTTAACCGAAATCTCCTAACCCCAAATTACATGCATTCTACGTCAAAAAAAAAAAAAATGAATGCACTCAGGTCAAGAACTCCCAAAAATCATTAATAACCTAATTTGCTGATGGGTTTTTTTGCCAAATGTCTTCTGGATCATAGTTTGCAACATATTTAGTATATCAAAATATATTTATTTATTTATTTTTTTAAAAATGATTTATTTTATTTAGTATATCAAAATATATTGACTTATTTTTGAAAATTGATTTATTTTTTTAAAAAAATTGATTTACTTTATAAAAGAATCTAGATCAACTAAAAAATGTCTATTTATCAAAATTAATTTATAAAATAGTCATTTATTCAATAAGTGTAAAAACGGCCATTTTTTAAATTGATTTTTTTAAAAAAGGAAATTTCTTATACATAGAAAAATGACATCTAGTACGACCTTTTAAAAAATAATGACAGAAATACTATCCTCCTCCTATCACTTATTTTTATACGGTGGCTTTGGTAAAAATACCACACTTTCCCATTTTTTTTTCCACACTTCCTAGATCTATTCCTCTCTCTCTTTAAAGCTCTTCTTTTGGCAAGACCTTTATTGTAGAATATTTAGCTTCAAGTTTTCTTTATCTATTCCTCCTCAGCCTCTTCCTGTCCAAATCGCTTATGTCAAGTCCGATGAAAATTGTTATGATGTGCACTAATTAGACATTGATGCCGAGACCGACTCTGGAGAGGAGAGGGAATCGTCAGAGATATCAAACTCGACGTTATCTATGGTATTGTCAATTTGATTTTGAAGGGGATTTTCATGCTTGGATGTTGATAAATTAGGTTTCTTCTTCTTCTTCTTCTTTTTTTTTTTTTTTTTTAAGATTTGAGCTTTTGGAATATTGAAATCGTAAATAGTTTTGGAGCTATTCTAATTTTTAACATTTTTTACTTTATTTTCTAGTTTATAGATTAAATTTTTAGATACTAATTCATAACTTATGTATTACAAGTCATGATTTTTTGCTCGTTAAATAGGGAATATGGAATTTTTTAGTTTTGTTAATTATTATTTTAGCGATTTTTTTAAATTTGATTTTTATAGTATGTGAAGTGATTCGTTTTTAATATAAGAAAATAATAGCTTTATCAAATTAGTTTAATATAAGGAAACTAAATTGGTTTCTAGGAAGCCTTTGTGATTTTCTATAATTTACTTATGTACATGGCATTTTCCTTAGTTTCCGAGAAATCTTTATAGTTTCTAGTGATTTACTTACATATCGGGCATTCCGCTAAAATGAAACCAAACTAGTTTCCTAGAAACCTTTGTGGTTTCCTATGATTTACTTACGTACTAGACATTATGCTAAAAGGAAACCAAGCTGGTTTCTAGGAAACTTTTGTGATTTCTTGAAATTTATTTAAATACAAGGCATTCCACTAGAAAGATACCAAACTGGTTTTCTGTGATTTACTTACATACATGGTATTATGCTAGAACAAAACTAAACTAGTTTCCTAGAAATCTTTGTAGTTTCCTGTGATTTAAGATAAAACTAGAAGAAACTAATGACAGAAATAACATTAAAAAGGAAAAAATATATAACAGAAAAAAACTAACAAAAAAATAATAATAAATGACAAAAAAATTCAAAAAGACAATTTGTGGGTTTGAACCCCAGTAAAAAAGGCTGGCTATTAGAAAGTGAATAAGAAAAAACTAATTAAGAAATAGTAAAGAAAATAAAAAGAAAATGAAGAAAAGAAGAAATAAATAAATGAAAAAGGGAAAAAAATCAAGAAAATAAAAAAAAATTTCTTAGATTCCTTTGTGGTTTCCTATTATTTGGGACAAAACTAGAAGAAACTAATGACAGAAATAATATTAAAAAGGAAAAAATAAATAAAAAAACTAATGAAAAAAAACAAAAAAATAACAAAAAACTTCAAAAAGACAATATGTAGGTTTGAACCCTACTAAAAAAGGATGGCTATTGGAAAAAGAAAAAGAAAAAATCAATAAGAAACAATAGATAAAATGAAAAGAAAAAAAAAAAGAAAAGTAGAAATAAATAATTGAAAAAGGGGAAAAAATCAAAAAAATAAAAAAAGATGAAATAATACAAAACTTTGAGTGTGGTAGGACTCGAACCTTTAACATGGAACTCAATGTAACCAGGGTGCTAGCTATTGAGCCAACTTTATTTAATGTTTACTAACATGTGCATTTTTAAATATAAACTTATTTCAAAAGAATGATGATTTATTTACCAATATACCGCTACATATTTTAAACTGTAAATATTTAGAAAAATATCAATTTTATGTAGTATGAAAATTAATTATTTTGTCAAGGTCGTATTTTTGGTATTATTTTTTTTAAAAGATAAGTGAAAGTATCCTAAACCCTTATAAATACTAGGAAAAAAAACGTGGGGTACAACTTTTGGGCCAATATTGCCAAAAAATATGACTCTACTTAAAAGACTTATTTTTATACGAACTCTATTAGAAAATTGTCACTTTTAAATTATAAAGAACAAATAAGATGCGGTGATATTTGTGTAAATAAACAATCTTTTTGAAAAATCATGTTTTTAATTATTAAAATATACAAAACTAACCAATTGATTTTCTAGCTTGCTGGTTGGTATATTCTCAAGTTCAATTTCTAATTTCTTTTTTCCTTCTTTCTTTTTTTTCTTGTTCTCTCTCTTTCTCTCTCTCTCTCTCTCTCTCTCTCTCTTTCTAATCTTTTTTCTATTTCGGGTTGGTATATTCTAGAGTTGTAGAGTAAAATATATTCCATTTATAGTATATAATTAATCACATGATTTTCTTTTCTTGAAATCAGAATTTTGAGTTTTTTTCTAGTATAATAATCTTGTACATAGCTAATCACTCTTAAAATCAATTACCAATTTAAAATTGAAAACTACAGGCTAATTGATTTTTGGAAACTAAAAACCAGCAACCATATTGGTTCCACCATAAATATTATAACTATTTAGTTAATAGAAATTGAAAACTAAATTAGTTTCTATCATAAACAGTAGAAATATTTGGTTAATTCAATTATTGATCACTAGAAACCAATTAGGTTATTGGAAACTAATTCCTAGAATCCAGAAACTAAATAGGTTTCCAATAACTAATAACCAATATATATTTATGTTGCTTTAACTTCAAAAATATAATTATTTAACTTGAGAACTTGATCATATTCTCTAATGTCCTTTTTCAATGTCTCACCTAATTCTTGCTACAGGGTATTCTGCAAAAAAGAAACTACACTAGTTTTCAAAAAACTTTCATTATTTCTTATGATTTGAAAAAGAAACCACAATGATTTTTAGGAAACTTTCATGGTTTCCTGTGATTTACGTAGCTACTGAGCATTCTGTAAAATAAAAACCATAATGATTTCTAAGAAACTTTCTTGGTTTCCTGTGATTTACTTAGCTACATGGTATTTTTCTAAAGGAAACTATAATGATTTCCAAGAAACTTTCGTGATTTTTTGTGATTTTTTTAGCTACAGGATTTTCTGCGAAAAGAAAACTATAATAGTTTCCAAGAAATCTTCTTGTTTTTTTTGTGATTTACTTACGTATCGGATATTCTATTAAAGGAAACTAAATTAGTTTATAGGAAACGTTTGTGGTTTCCTGTGATTTACTGACGTGCAGGACATTCCGTTAATATGAAACGAATTGGTTTCCAGAAAATTTTTGTGGTTTCCTATAAAACAAAAAAGATGATTTATTTACTAAAATGCCACAACATTTTATAGTTCTCAAAGTATTTAGAAAAATATCCTGAAAAAATCTATGAAATTTTTATTTTTTTTGAAAGATTGTAAGTTTGGTAATATTTTTTGAAAAATGGGTACAAGTGTCTAAAACCCTAAATACTATTTACTCATCCGGACCACTAAGAAAAGTCAAAGCCCATTCTAGATTAAGATTCTTATATTGTAATAATCAAAAACAAAGAAATTCAACTATTCAAAGTCACGCCAAGTGCATGGAAATGGAAAGTGCTCATTGTGAACATAGTTATTTAATATTCCTTAACAGTGGAAGCTTTCAAACTACTATTTTTTTTTCTAAAAAAAAAAAAACCTCTTTAATCAGTTTTGGCATATGTACAAAAACAGTTATTTACAAATTACAAGTCAAAAAAAGGGAAGGATGTTTTTAATTGTATCCTCAACAAGACCCCTTTTTTTAAAAAAAAAAAAAAAAATTCGTATAAACAATTCTATCGTCTCAACACTTGTAAACTCGTATCATATCACTCATTTTTCTAAAAGAAGAAAGGGTCAACCGTATAATTAAATTCCAGTTATATTTTTTGTTTAATCTCCGAACCAGAGGTTGAACTTGTCAAGTGCAATTTCTTGACGTGGAAGTTCAAGAAGAGTAAAAGGATTACTGCGTTGAGTACAGAGTTGCAGAGCCAAGCTCCAATCCCGTTGCACCCGCCTTTGAGCAAATGGAGAAGAAGAACCCCGACATGGCAAATCAGATTGAAACCCAGCAACAGCACCTGGCTATTCACCACCAGTGGGAAGCGCGCGCCGGGTAACCCGACCGAAACCCAGAAGCGGTACCCGTAAACGACAGAGTAGACCAGCGTCGTAAACATTATGGCCAGCACCTGAAACGACTGCGAGAACTCGAGCCAGAGGAACGACGTGAGGATGAGGATGGACTGGTTGAAGAGGTGGAAGAAGCTGAGCCTCCTGTGGCGGAGGACGGTGAAGAATGTGCGGAGCAGCTGCAGGAAGCGCGAGAGGTAGAAGACGTAGGACCAGAAGAACACGCGCCCGGTGGGGCGCGTGCCGATCGGGAAGCAGAGGAGCCACTGGAGAGGCGTGGTGGTCCGGGTCCGCCGCCAGAACCACCGCGTGTCGCGGATCTCGCCGGCGGCGGAGAGGAGGATTCCGACGAAGATGACGGCGGAGACTAGCGACATGAGGAGGCTGTGGACGGCCGGGATTGGCCCGAGAGGGACGGGGCGACGGCGGCGCCGGAGGAGGACGGCGAGGACGAGGTGGAGCGTGACGGCGGCGGCGATGTAGGAGGATATAGCGCCGAAGACGAAGGACCACGTGGATCCCCACGATTGGGTGGGGCTCCACCTGAAACCCACGATTTTCGGGTGCTCCGATAACCAGTACTTGATTCTCTGCATCAGGAATAGTTGTACTCTCTCGTGCATTTCCGCGAATTCTTTTTGGGGCTATGGATGAAATAAAAAATCTTGGAATGTGGTCAGTTTTCTAATTTTCTAGAGATTTGAAATTTGGACAAGAGAGAACACGAGGATCTAGAAATTGAAGCAGCATAGTTCGCCAAGGGAAAAAATTGAAACGCTAGCTTTATATGGTGACGACTGTCTGAACTGAACCATGGGAAGGTCAGCGGGTATGTATGTAATAAAAAGAAAAGCAAATATTATAATATTTTTTCTTCTCCTGGAAGAAATATTATAATATTCTTAACGTGTGGTGTGTGGGTGGAGCTTTAATTGGAGACTTTTAGCTTTAGCAAAGATATTGATTATGTTTTTCTAGAATCACTCAGATTAAAATTGCGTGAGGTCGGGGCGGACCCGAGTTTTCTTACTTCCTCTTTGTTTTTCTCATGTGTTATTTTTATTTTGTTGTTACGACTCATACGGTGCTTATTTTATTGTTTGACTTGTACGGTGCTTATTTTATTGTGTCGTTTTACTCCACGAAAGAAAAAAAAGTTATGTCGTTTTATATATGTCATAAAGGAAATTTGTTCATGTTTAACATTTGTTCTTTTTAATAAACATTGGCGGTATATCTAGAAAATGGTTCGAGACGCATGTAAAATGAGAGTGACATGGAACCTACTTTCAAAAAGTAAAAAAATAAATAATACGAAACCCACCTAAAGCTCTCTCATTCGTCATGGATGATGTTTTAAAAATAGAATTTGAGAAATAAGTAGTCATAGATGAGTAATTGTACTAGTCTTTTTTTTTTTTTTTTTTGTGAGAGTACTAGTCATAAGCAAATTTGACTTGAAACTTAATGTTGATCGGTAAAAATAACACATCCTGTTAGATATGCATTATCTCTATTTCATTGATGTTCTCGAACATGAACATGATGTCTTTCCAACATAATTCTCTGCACATGACTCCGATGTCTGTGCACGCTTCAAATTTCAGAAGATTCCATTAAGTCTCCACACATAATAGGGATACATTTTCTCATCTTACAACACGATAGGAATTACATATATACTTTAAATAAAAGATGGGGATGATACGTGAGGCACTCGCTTATGATCTTATCTTCAGTTTTTATTTATCACAATGCTATGACAATTTTTATGAGTTAAGACACTGACTTTCTCAGCAACCGCAGAAGCGGTTTATCGTGTAGTCATATATTAATCTCAATATCGAAAGGGTTAAAGTTAACTGTACAAATTTCTCCCACATTTTTGTGTTCATTCAATGGATGACCTTCAATTTTTTATAATAAATTGTAAGATCTGATGATTTCCCAATTTAGCTCTATTATTTTGTATCCTATTACATTTGAGATTACAAATAACGAAGTTGGAGATACTCAAATTACCCAAAAAAAAAAAAAAAAAACTGCAACAAATGATGTGACAATGTGCACAATTATCATAATTTTTGAATTATATGAAATAATTTTACACGATATATTTTAATCATATTACATTATTAAGCGTAAATTTTTATTTGTAAAAATGAATGTCTTTAGCTTTACGCTTCATTTGATATCCAAATTATTGGGAGGAAATAATTTTTCTCTCGAATGGATTTTATTTTTCCATGTTTGAATTTTAACACAGAAATATGGGGAAAAAAGATTTGAAGAATTTTTTTTAATTAATTTTTAAAGTTTGGAAAATATATAGAATAATTACAAAAAAGAAAAGAAAGATAAAGGTTTCAAAAAAATGTTTTATTTTTTATAAAATATTATCCTCACTTTTTTTTTTGCCTCTATTTTTTTTTTTTTAAAAAAGCAAAATCCAAGTTACAAACAAAACCAGACTCTTTATCTATTGGTAAAATTAAACCCCGCTTCATATTTTAAATGGACCTTGTTATAAGGAAAAATAAAACAATGTGGATATTATGTAATTATATCATATAATTCAACGGTTGTGATAATGATCTGCTTTCATATTTTAACACTTTTTTTTTAATAAAAAAAATTTGGTGTGATGGAATGGTCACTGGAATAGAATGACAATTCTAATAGAAACTTATTCCATTGTTTGATTTGACAGAAAAGTATAAAAATAATTATTCCATTAGAATTGCTATTCCATCAAAATGGGTGGATTCTAATTCCTAAAATAGACTAGTAGAATAAATTTTTTTTTTTTTTGAGGTACTAAATCTATCATTATAAAAAGATTATCTTTACAATAACATATTGAATTAGAATACGAAATTCTTCCAATAGATAAACTAATTCTCCAATCTTAAGATTATTCTAGTCAAATCAAACATAATTGATTGACTACCAGGAAAAAAAGAAAAAAAAAAAAGAAGCAAAAATGCATCCAACAGTAACCAATACTGTCAATGCATCTAACTCGAAAAATTTGATATTTATAGTCAACATCCTTGACCTATAGGAGAACCCAGATACAAACCATTCATGCTTCACATAGGCCCCGTTTGGTTTACCCATTCGAATGAGTATGTTTAAATGGAAATTCTAGTATATGTTATAATTGGAATGAGAGACATGTTTAAATGGAAATTCTAGTATATGTTATAATTGGAATGAGAGACATTTGAATAGAAAAATATTAGAATATGTTGTAATTAGAATTGGAGTATTGGAATGAACTATTCGAAAATACCTCCTCCCTTCTACTCTTATCCAAGACATAAAAACCTATTCTAGTGATTGATGTGACTGATGAACCATTTAAATAGCAAAGTTGAATTGTTGAAACAAACATTCATTCCATTTGAATGGAAAAATTGAAGTTGTTGAAACAAACACCCATTCAAATGGGTTTTCCATTCTAATGGAATAGAATGGTTGAACCAAACAAGCCCATACTCTTCAAGCTCAAACTCTCCATGCTCGAAACCTTTATACTCAAATTCTTCATGCTTCACAAATCTCTCATAGATATCATAGTTGGATCGATTGAAGGAATACCACACATACACTTACCTATTTTTATCGAAGGGGGAGATCTACAAGTCTCTTCCCTTCGGTATTCTCATTAGCAATCTGTATTGAAAAAAATAACATAAAAAAATATACTCTAATAAAGGGAGACAATAAACTCCCAACTACGGGAGACGATAACTGCATAAAGAAGAGACAATATATTAAAAACGATAATGGACTTTTGAAAAGCAACAAAATATCTAAACTACTTACCCTATTTTTAAATAATTTTATACGGTATTTTCTCCTACCTTTAATCTTATGCTTAAAATGAAAAAAAATAAAATAAAATAAAGTGGCTACCAACCAAGCTGTAGGTATGAAGTTTTTTTTTTTTTTTTTTAAATAATTATATGTATTTGTGAATTTTATTTATTTTGAATATTTCAGAATTATATATTAATTTATATGTTTATTTGAATATACTAATCAAATCCGCTACTATAATATAATAGACATCTTATTTATTTATTATTATTAAACATAAATTAAAGTACAAAATTAGGGGCTTATTTGTAAAAGTAGTTATTATTCCATTCCATTCCAACTACAAATTAAACATAAAACTCATGATTCATTCGTTGATTCCAATGTTTACCAAATGAATTAATTCAAATTAATTAGTCAATCATTTTCAATTCTAATTCTATTGTATTCCTATTCGTATTCCATTCAATTCCATCAAACTAAATGCCAATGTTTTTCTTTCCCAATCTAATTATAGTTATGAAAATCGTAATTGCAAAAAGACCAATTTTATACATCAAATTGACTTAAAATAAGGAGAAAATTTTGTAGCTAACGTTATTCCTATAATATCATGTAAATTCTAACACAATTTTATATTAGAATTTCGGAATGATTGAAAATTAGAAACATGTAATTCTAGCATTTGTATGAATTGGTGATCATTGCTTCTTCTTTATTTTTTTTTTTCCCCTTTTTCTTTTTAAGAAATAATCGTGGGTTATTGCTTAACATGGCAGCGATTTACAGTCGGACCGCGGCGGCGCCACCATTGGTTAAAACACTGTTCCTAACAGAAGCACCGACTAAATAGTTTTTATCAGTCAACGACGTCGTTTGAGTCTCTTTTGTTTATATTATGAAGAGACAAAAAGAATCAACGAACAGAAAGATGCCAGCTGGACAAAGGAAGGAATCTCAATCTCAATCCCAATGCCTGTGCGGGGATACCGAAACCGAGTAGTACGCACTAAACATAGGACGGACCATAGGAAAGAAAAAAGGGTTAGATTGTTTTGTACAATTTTTCATCAAATTTCCTCGAAACTTCGGACTCTCTCTTTGCAACTACCCCCTTTCGGACTAGGGGATCCATCTCTTCGCTCCATTTCTCTTTCTCAGGCTTGGTAATTTTTCTCTCTCTCTCTCTCTCGCTCTCTGTCTCCCCCTTTTATTAATTCTCGCTTTAATTCATTTATGTATATATATTTTGTGTGTATTGAAAATTTAAATATTCAGCCACGAATTTCCAAACCCTAGTGCTATTGTGTTAAAGAGATTTTTTTTTTTAAATATATAGATATGTATTTTTGGGTGGGGTTGGTTGATTTTAATTATTGATTTCTTTCGGCTTTTGGTGGATTTTTTTTTTTTTGGGTTGGATTTCAGGGTTTTGTTTATTTTTCTATTTAAAGACTTGAAATGGTTGGTATAATCGGTTAAAGGACGAGAGGATGTAATGGGATTATATAAAATTGCTGTGTAGAAAGATCTGTTTTGTTCGTAAAGAATGGCCTTTCTGGGTTTTTGGATTGCCACTATTTTGGACTTAAGTCTTGTTGACAATGACTGATCTAAACTAGAATTTCTGGGTTTATCTAATCAAGATTTTGATCATGATATTCTTTTGGGAAGAGGGGTTGTTGGGATTTTTGTACTCCTTTCTTGGGGTTCTCTGATTTGTGTTTACAAAGGGAAGTGTTACTTTCTTCTGGGCAGAGTGTTAATTGAGTTTTTATTATTTTTCGTATAGGATTCTGAGATTTTGGGGTCAAAGAGATGGCAAGCGGGTTTGGTGAATCAACGAGTAGGCCACCCCAGGGCCCTTCTTGCTCTCCCAATAACAACAGCAATAGCAACGGTGATGCTGGTAGTTTTGAATGCAACATTTGCTTTGACTTAGCTCAAGATCCGATTGTAACTTTATGTGGCCATCTTTTCTGTTGGCCTTGCCTTTACAAATGGCTCCACATTCACTCCCGTTCGCAGGATTGCCCAGTTTGCAAAGCCCTTATCGAGGAGGAGAAATTGGTTCCCTTATATGGCAGGGGGAAGTCATCAACTGATCCAAGATCAAAGTCAATTCCTGATGTTAACATTCCACATCGTCCCATGGGGCAGAGGCCAGAAACTGCTCCACCGCCTGAACCGAATCACTTTCACCATCATGGTTTCGGGTTCATGGGAGGTTTGGGAGGCTTGGGAGGATTTGCTCCAATGGCAACTGCAAGGTTTGGGAATTTCACGTTGTCTGCAGCTTTTGGTGGTCTAATCCCATCTTTGTTGAATCTTCAGTTGCATGGTTTTCCTGATGCTGCAATGTATGGTGGTGCCGCTGGTTTTCCTCATGGGTTCTCGAATTCATTTCATGGTGGCAATGTGCATAGATACCCTCGGCACACAGGTCAAGGACAACAAGACTATTTCCTGAAAAGGCTGCTTCTGTTTGTTTTAATCTGTGTCCTTCTTGCTCTTGTATGGCACTAGATTGAGAATGCTATCACAGCTGGAACTGCTAACAGTTATCTAGGGTATGCGCATCTGTAAATCTGTTAGTACATCTCGTCTTTGATTTTGTTTTTTTCTGTTTCTGTTCCTGGAGTTGTTCATAGTATAATTTTTCGATACTTCTCTGCGTGAAGTAGTTTATGCTTTGCATCAACATGTGGAATGTAGCTTTTCTGTCGTCATTGTCTGTATTGTGAGATCCCTTTTTCTGACCAACACACGCATAGACGGAATAAATGTAAATATACAGCATGTTGATGAGTGAAATTGTTTGTTGTATCTTTCATACAGAGAGTGGGAGGGGTGTAATATTGTTGCTGGGTGATGTAGATGTAATAATGCAACTGATATGCAATTTTGTTAGTATTTCCATTTGAGTTCTGTTGATTTTCACAGAACAGCTTGTTGACGTGCCAGAGTGTTTATTTTCTTTGTTACTACTGTTTCAGAAGTACTTTTCTTCCATTCATTTATATTCGAGTGTTCATTTTTCTCAGTTGTGTGTTGCATGTCAGTCTTGTTGTACTTGTGGTTTGTTTTTTTTCTTCACCTCTCTATCGTGATGATATTAACAACTGTGCTCAGGGACATCAGTTGATAGTCATGGCTGTGAAACGATTCAAGTTCATATGTAAATGCATTGGCATACTATTCCATCACAGGCAATAAAGTTCATGTTTAGACAGTGTGTTTGAGATTTAAAATTTCTTTTTATGCTTAGACTATTCCATCAATATTAAGAGTCTTCATTAGAAGGTTATTGGAACTGTTGTGTTTGCAAGAACATTCTTTAAGAGCAGAGTACGAGTCTCTTTGTTCTGAGTGGTTTGTCTGTAGAATGTTCTAGGTACAGATAATTTGGTGAAATATAATACCGAAGCTGGCAAGCTTCTTGCTTGCACGACCTTGGTGTAATAATAGATCTGAAGTATTATGGGACGTATACAGTTAGTCACACAGGATTCTTTTAGTTGCTTGGCATCATTATGCATTAGACGTACTTAATTAGATGAATTTGATTTACATTTTATTTTTCTGTGTATGATATTGCAGCTGGTTGAACGCTAGGTTGGGAGTGTACTTTGTTTATGTTTCCTGGTGGTTGATTTTGGCTCGCATTTCTCAAGGTTGGTAGCACTTCTTGTGCCGAGTTTATTCGTTTCTGTGAAGAAATACTTCTATATTTGTGTTAAAAAGGACACCTTATTGGTTGTGAATATTTTTAAATCGTCAGATTTTACAAAAGAATTCATTATATTTTCGTACTGATTGATTCTCAAATGATGAATTCATTGTATTTTCGTATAATAAAAACACATATCTATTAGATTGACGAAGGTTAGTTAGAGTGGTCAGTTCCATGGTTTACTTTGTGGTTGGGATTTCTCTCGTGATCTAACCTAGTAAGTGGTAACATGCTAGAGTTTCATGTCTCCAGAAATTATAGGTTTCGGTGGAGGCACGCACTATTAGGTCCTTTCTTATTAGAGAAGTCTCCCAACTTTTGTGGTATGCAATTTTATGATCTTATAGGGGTGAGTTGCGTTCTGCTTGTGTTTCACGAGTTAACAAGGGGTGGTCCATCGTTTGTCAATTTTGTTTTGTGGATCAATTTATAAAAACGGCGGACTTTTTTTTGGTGATACGGGAAGACGTACTTGGCAAAACTTGTGCTTTGGCCTTGAATGTCGCTATACACCTCACTTTGTCTTCATTTGTGTCTTCTTTCTGGTATGATTCCTTGAGACACAAAAATCGTGTGAATTTTAAGGTCCATACGTTTTTATGATAGACCTTCTTGACCTCGAGTTACTATCTTACTATTAAAAAAAGAAAAGAAGAACCAGCTACTTACTATCTAGTTATGAATATAATGCTTTTGCAGTTTCTCGGTTTTTTTTTTTTTTTTTTGTGAATTTGCAGTTTCTCGGTCTTGAATGTAAGAATAGTGAGCAATGTTACGGGACATCAGTGGTGTCCAGCACCACAATTACAACAATATGTCAGTCTGTTACTAGTGATTCTAATTAATAAATTAAATTCTACATGAATTCTACCTGAAATGTAATTATAATTAACAAGTAATATACTCGCACATTATGTAATCATGTGATATTGGACACTATATGATGCCCATACTCAAGAATAATACCTTCGACCTCACCCTCACTAGTTGAAGGATTAGACGTTTGGCCCACTGATTGGCTCAGTTGATTTGACAAAATTTTTTTTTCTTTCTTTAGTAGTGCCCTAATGTTTTACTATAAATATGGTAAAGACGATGAAATTGTAGTTTTAGATACCACTTTGTTATCATGAGAGTACTGTTTCCTAAAATGGTGATAAGTTTTCAGTAGTTGTGTTTCAAAACATTGCTCATTATTTAGTGACAAAAACAATAATAATTAATAAATTATTTTTGGGATTATTAAATTTTTGGCTTTTGCTCATTGATCAGTGTAGTCGCGGTCCGAACGAAAGTGAACCAAATTTATAATTAAAAAGAGCGGGATTTACCAGAAGGAAAAAAAATTAGTAGTTAAGGAAAAAAAAAATGATCATACTAGAGTATATGTACGCCATAATAACATTTATTAAGCATTTGTTAGAAGTTAGCTCAGTAATAATTAGTCAGATACAATAATGTTAGTCCAATAGATTTAGTTTCATTTCAACAGAGTTAATGACATAAAATTATAGGTGTATCGTCCACTCACAATGAAGGTCAGAATTAACACTAAAATCCTATACCAAACCAGCCTGTGGGACTGAGGTATCTACACTAACATTAATTTGAAGCAGTAATTTCCTTTGCTGATTGTTTGCACCTGATCTTTATGCTACTCTCCATTTAAATATTGCAAGAGAGAGAATACTTCAAGTTTAGTAGTTAGATATACATTGGTAAGTAAATTTGCGCATGTAAAACATTTATTTATATTCATGTCGCAGTACGTACAGATGTTAATGTAATATACAAGACAAATAATGCACCTTTAAAACGTGGGAAACGTACAAAAAGCAAAGACAGACAATTAGATACATACACAAAAGCAAAAACGTCCAATGAGAGCGATCAGGAAAAAGTAGAAATCAATAGAACAAGAGTTAAATCGACAATACATATATCGTGATTTAAAAGAATTAAGAAAGACAATAGACATGAGAAATTTTTTGCCCGAAGTCCAAATGCCCAATACATAAAATTCCCAAAACAAACAAACGAAAAAACAAAACAAAAAGATAGACCAATAATGCTTAATTAGATATAAGAAGCTGGCAGGTACCTAGCTTAAGTACCGTACAAATCGCCTCAAGTCAAAAAAGCGAAATTTAAAATATTCAATTATATTTTAAAAGTTTGACCCCATTGACATTGCTGGTCCATAGATTTCCTATTAATCTATGGTCATATTGAGTACTCACTTCCAAAAAATATAAGAAAAAAATAGTAATAAAATAATGATCTGAGCACCGACGTATAAGAGTATGGTTTTAACGTTATATACTTTGAATTTTGTTTACCAAAAAAAATATATATATACTTTGAATTTTGGTGAAGAGAGTCCAGCTAGTACTCGACAAAAAGGGTTAGGGAACATGTGCATGGGTTGCACTTGAGATTACTTGAAAACTTTAAGCTTGACTTTTATTACCGTCGTGACCCACACACGTTTGGCGTTTGTCGGTGACTCTTCTAACTGTCAATTCTACGTTTATAACTAATCATTAACCAGAATCTACTTTACTTTGTCATAATCTTCTGTTGCGATATTTATACCAAGTACTTATCGCTCTAGCTAGCTAGCTTATAATTTTGGTTTTTTTTGCCCTTTTTAAATACACGGTATTTGCAATGCAAACATAAGTGTATTATTCAACAAGCGAAGTTATTAGAAGTGAAGTAATATATTAGAGGACGAAGTTAATCGTATCTATTTAGTGGGCTATTTTAAACCAAGGAAGAAAAGATAATGATACGTGATTGGCTGAGTAAAGGGAAGAGTAAGTCGGTAATATTAATAAGTCCAATAATTGCAAAATCATGACAACATATGTGATATAGACTTCCAGAATTGACCTCTGTGTTTAAGTTTTTGACTTTTATAGAATGAGAGAGCCTAGCTTATAACTTAGATTCGTAATTGCGGGACCAAACATTAATCAATCCCAGTAGCTAGGATTGGCACTGGGACCAAATTAATGGGAGTACTCTAATCCACTATATATATCATGCATCTTCACAAAGTTTTGATCCATCAAAATCAATGACTGTTAAATGCAAATGCGTATATAGTTATTAATGGAGGACCAAGGAAATTAATTTAAATGGGACAGGTACAAAAGAAAAAATATAAATAAAAGAAATTATATATAACATACACAAACTAAGACATTAATTAAAAAATCATATGTGCCAAATAGAATAAATATTATACATGACTTATATATACTTATGTGTTTTCTATATATATATTATTAGAGTTTGGAGATATTCCATGGCAGGCCATACAGATATGTTATGATCAAACATGCCTGTATAATGTAAAGAATATGGAGTACAGAAGCTAAAGAATGTTATGGACATGGGGGCTCTGTGGTACTTTTGATGGGCTGTAGCTGCGACGTTCTACTAGTTATGCCATTATAGTTTATTGTTATAAATATTATTGGTGGCTTCTTCTAGGGCCTGCAATAAGGTGATACAGCGAAACATGCTGGGCTAAACTTATAAATGTGAAGAAAAAATGGAAAAAGAAAAGAGAGAATAATTAATAAAGAAAAGCTAAATAAATTCTCTGATAAGAATATTTGAAAAGGATCGTCTAGCTACTGGTTAAATTAAAACTCGATCACGATACACTATTTTCTTTTTCAACTGATCTCTTTATTCTTGAGCTTTGAAATTAAGGTACTTGTGATGGAGTTGCAAGCAAAGTGTGACGCAAAATTAAATACCAGAATATTCATTTATATGTGAAAAAAGTGATCCATACCACCAAATAATTAAACAGAAATTAGGTCATGATGACTCATGACTGCTGTGGTGATCACCTAACATTTTACATATCCTTATTTTTGTTAAATTTATAAAAACAAAATTCACAAACTTGGTCACAACAAGTATATGATTCTTAATAAATAATAATAAAAATAACTGCCTTACTTCGGTGGAGTTCTCGGTTGCTGCAAATTGGTTTTCCCAGACGGTGATAGTTCAACAATTAAATGACAGATATATTTTCACCCAGCAGCTCTTTTTTTAATTATTTTATTTTATTATATTATATATATAATAAAAATGGTAAATAAGAAAATTTACGATTTGACAAAAAGAATAAAGAGTTAGAGAGTTCAAAATTCGATAATGAAGAGCTTGCATTGAGAACCAGAACAAATGCTTAAGCTTCGTGGGTCCGTATTACTAGTATAGAAACAAAAGTTGCCGGAATGAATTATACTACTACCATTTTGTGTCCCTTATGCGCCGCCCTTGATTATTCTTCGAATATTACAAAATTATATATATTTATATTCTTTTTTCGCTTAATTATGCCAAAATTGTATATGTTGAATATATTGAAAGTCATGTAATTGAACGAGAACATCCACGAATTACACCTCGAAATCAAAATAAAAATTTTCTTGCATGTCTTGGTGTTCGTTTCAAATAAGTATATTTAATTTTTTTAAAGTATTTCTAAATCTTTTTTTCCCCTAAATTGTTTGATTGAGTAAAAGAATTAAAAGCCATAGAAGAAAACAAAATTAGGATCCAATATTCTACGACATATTTGTGACAATGCTAATACTCATGTTAAAGCAACAATGACATTTTAGCTTAATGATGTTAATTGGTAAAGCAAATAGTAACAAGGGGATCATTTTTAAATTAAAGTAATCGAACTGCTCAGAGCACGTTAAAAACACATTGAATACATAGTCAAATTTTCACTTTCGTTCCCAGATTCATAAATTAAATATTGTTTGAACTTTTGTTTTGTAACAAGCAACTTTTACTAAAATCACTACTCGTTATCTTTGAATTTTGCCTAAATAACCTATTCAGTAAAATCAGGTCCCTATATTTTTCATTCTTTCGGCACATCAATAATCAATTTTATTCACGCAAAATTTTAACTTCTAGTAAAAGGTAGTCTACGACAATATTGTAACATTCACAATTAACTGGGAGAGAAGCACATTAAGCACCAAATTAACCAATAAAAATGATGTATGACTAGCTAGCTGATTGCAAGTGGTCCCCACTGACAATCGAGCACAAAATTCAATCTCTCTGGGCAGAAAATTCGTAAGAAACTCCAAATATTATCATTATTATTAGTTTTTTAAGAAAATGTGTTATTCACTTATTTTTTACTTAAAAGCCTAAAATCCATCCAGCTATTAGATATTCCTCTTTATTTTTTCCTTTTTTGGGTTAAATTTGAAAATTTTAACAAAAATAAAAGCGTGTGATTAAACCTTTTCTATAACCCAATTTAAAAGGGTACCTCAACCAATACACATCTCCTCCCTAAAGAGACCCTCTCTCTCTCTCTCAGAGGTCCCGCACAGCACAAACTCATTTACAGCTTAGCTATGTCCAAACCACTAATACTCCTCCTTATTCCTTTTCTCTTCTTCTTCTCTAATTCTTTCCTAACCTCAACCGCCGCCGCCGCCGCCGCCGAAAATGTCTTCGGCCAACAGTTTCGAGAAGCTCCCCAGTTCTACAACTCGCCGGACTGCCACCCCGTGGCCGGCAACGCCGAAGACGACGGCGAAGTCGACCCCGACGAGAACGACAACCCCATGTGCTCCGACCACGCCGTCCACGTGGCAATGACCCTCGACACCGCCTACATCCGGGGCTCCATGGCCGCGATCCTCTCCGTGCTCCAGCACTCGTCGTGCCCGCAGAACGTCCTGTTCCACTTCGTCGCCTCCGCGTCCGCCAACTCGTCCCACCTACGCGCCACCCTCTCCTCCTCCTTCCCCTACCTGAAATTCCAAATCTACCCCTTCGACGACTCCGCCGTCTCGGGCCTCATCTCCACCTCGATCCGCTCCGCCCTGGACTGCCCTCTCAACTACGCCCGGAGCTACCTGGCCGACCTCCTCCCGCTCTGCGTACGGCGCGTCGTCTACCTCGACTCAGACCTCATCCTCGTCGACGACATTGCCAAGCTGGCGGCCACGGAGCTCGGCGAGACGTCCGTGCTCGCCGCGCCGGAGTACTGCAACGCCAACTTCACCTCCTACTTCACCCCCACGTTCTGGTCGAACCCGTCGCTCTCCCTGACCTTCGCGGGCCGGAAGCCCTGCTACTTCAACACCGGGGTGATGGTGATCGATCTGGACCGCTGGCGGGGTGGGGACCACACGAGCAAGATCGAGGACTGGATGGAGCTCCAGAAGCGGATGAGGATCTACGAGCTGGGCTCGCTCCCGCCGTTCCTGCTGGTGTTCGCCGGGAACATCGCTCCGGTCGACCACCGCTGGAACCAGCACGGCCTCGGCGGCGACAACTTCCGGGGGCTTTGCCGGGATCTTCATCCCGGTCCGGTCAGCCTCTTGCATTGGAGCGGGAAAGGGAAGCCGTGGGCCCGGCTCGACGCCAACCGGCCATGCCCATTGGACGCGCTCTGGGCTCCGTACGATCTCTTACAGACTCCATTCGCTTTGGATTCTTAATACCGAGAATGAAAGCAGTAACTGTTCATATTTTTTATGGAGAGAGAGGTTTTTTTTTTTTTTTTTTTTTTTTTGGTTCGTCGATCGGAGAAGTACATGAAGAAGAAGAAGAAGAAGGGAAATGGGGTTAGTAATTAGATTTTTTTCATTTTTTTTTTAAATTTTTTTTCCTTGTTCTTTTGTAGATTGTATGTAGAGAGGTGAAATATACATCTGGATCAGAGTGAGAAAAAATAAAGAAATTAGATGTGGTGTAAAAGATACGGGCGTATATAATATGATCCATATATGTTATATAAAAAGCCAATAAAAGGGATTAACTCATAAATATATAAATTTCCATCCCCATCCAGGATGTAACCAAGTTCTGTAATCTTTATAGTGAGAGAGCGCTATATATTTTGAGTTGTACAATTATGAATATTTGTTTTTGTGAATTAAGGAAATAATAATAATAATAATAGTAATTCTAATAAAATTTGTGCATATGTATATAGTTCCATGCTTTTTATTCACAACATTTTCCCTTCTTTTATTTTATTATATATGTATATATGTATATACCATGCAGAAATATGTATATATTTCCCTTCTTTATCGGTATTAAAGTTGATCAAGTATTCATTTATGTATATACAATTATTAATTATATTTTCTTCGTGTGCATTTATTAATCAAATTAATCGGCTTTAAGTGTCGATCGTATATTTTTTCTGCATGTTTAACTCTGATCGATCGTTATCCAATTAATCGTTCCATTAATTAGTCTGTTATTATATCAACCTTGAAACTATAAGGTCCAAACCTTTCGATATAATATAGTCACAAGGATTATTTAGCTCGATCAAACATATCAAATCAGTCATATATTCGACGTAATCTTTTTGACATAAGCTTATGACACTGTATATATATATTCAATCTTGATAAAAATACATATGATATGTCGTCAAGTTGCTTATTAGTCAAGTATGTAACATATATATACTTAAGATATTATATGGGATGGCATCTATATTCAAAGTATATGACTAAAATTTTCTGTGTCCAATGATCAATAATTGAAGACATACCGTTTTATTTTGATATATGAAATTCAGCTACTTAATTTTATGTTTTATCTTTAAAGTAGTGCTTGGTTTAACCGGACATAGGGCTGGAAAGGAATTTGCCAGTAGGGATCGTGAGCTAGCCCATTAACTTTTTCTCGTTTATTCTAAAAAGACAAACTATTGTTATACACTATATTATATACAGAAGAATATAGTAAAGAAGGATTTGTTACAAATTAAAGATAAGTGATTTACAGTATTTGATAGCAAACTAACTCTGTGTCTCTATGGTCCGCGTATTATAAATATAGTCTAAAGACGAGTCTCTTAGTTATATAGTGTGCGCATATGATCTAATGAGATAACTTTCATGCATGCAAGTTTCAGATTATAATAATTCTAATTAAGAAATCGAGTAACGGTAAAGTTTATTTTGATAGAGGTCCCTTGTCTTAAGTGGTGATACTAGTTCGGTGGTTCCTCTCCAAACAAGAAAAAAAAGAAGGAAATAAAAAAAGAAGGTAATACAGGTTTGAGCCAAAAATAAATATTTAATTCATAAAAAATACTGTAAACTATTGTTGGTGGCTTCCAATTATAGTTTATTGAGTCAATTATAGACCATTCAAATCTGCCAACCTGTAAGATTTCGTGGTTTCTCAATTTATATTATTAATTTCATATTGTCCTACGAACGACAACCTGTAAGAATTACCTTGCTTTTTGTTATTATTACGTTCCCTAAAATAATATTACCAGAAAATGGACAAGAAAACTCCATATCTAATATTTTCAATTTCCAAAGTCAACAAAATAAAATGAAAAGAAACAAAACAAAACAAAAAATAGAGTGTCGGTAGGTTAGGAAGGAGCAAGTAGGAGGCACAAAGGATATGAACAAATCGAAGACATGACTCATGGGGGCTTCTGATTACTGACACGTCGCATTCTCTTCTTATTTACCCTCTTGAATAATGTTAGTTGACAGTATTGCATATGGTGTGTCAATTAGTTAGTCTATGATTAATTATAATTATAATTTACAAATGACTTGTATAGAATCTAATCAATTAATGATAAGCATTCACTAATAGAATTACATCTCCTATAATGTTAGACGAAACGGATGCCCATACCATTTTTCTTTTCCTCCTCTCATTTTCAACTTTAAAACACGTACAATACTTACACAAGTCATAGAATGTAATGTAGAGCGAGACTAACGTACGGCATACGAACCGGATCTGGATAGTAACACAAGTGGGTCCGATACTAATTAATTAGTTTTGAGAGTAATATTATGTCTGTTTATCATTGGATGATTTAATTAATAAATTGGATTTTACATGGACCCTATTTGAATTATAATTATGATGATTAGTCAGTAACAGACTGATATATTATTGTGGTGTAGGACACCAATAGTAACTCATACCATAGTATTTTACTATTTTTGGTGGAAATTAATTAATAAATTAATAATTTTAGTTTCAGCTTTTAGCCTCTTCCAGGACCGCTAGGAATCTAGTACTACCGGCAACGTCGGCAAACGCGGTTAATCAAATATATATTATATTTGTGTTTTTTCAAGTCCATATCATCCTTGGATTCTGTTCCCGACTATGCTACTTCCTCTCAAAATTTGGGGCTTTCCCAATTGTACCACATATAGTGGGCACACAAATTGATTGTAGTAATAAATAAACTGAGAGCAAAAAAAAAAAAAAAAAAAAAGAAAAAGTAATGAATAAACTGAAATTTCGGGATGAAATTTTCATTTAAAAGAAAAGGAAAAAAAAGACTACTACTCTAAAAAACCTTGCAATAGAGATGTAAAATGAACCGAATCGGTCCGATATTCGGGCCTGTCTCGCCTAAAATATGAGCTGGCTTAGTTCATATTCTTATTAAGGGGTCTGACACGGCCCACAGTCTTGACCCTCATTTTATGTGCGCCGAATATGAGCCATAATGTGTGCATAATTTCGTTGTTATTCTATATTTTAAAATATTAAATATAGAGCTAAAGTTCATTCATATTCTTTTAAAATTTGAATAAATTAAAAATAAAGAAAAATAAGTAAATAAATAATATTACAAGCATATAAATGAAAATATTTAATTAAGATTTTTTAAAATTTTAATTAAGAAATATATTTAAAATTATATATAGAATGACTAAATGTGGGCCGATAGAAATATAGGTCGGGCCAGGCCTGTGGGTTTATGACTGAGACCTATTCCGGCCCCTATTATATGTAACGGGCGGCCCACATAATGTGGACTTGGGCTGGAGCGGTACTATATTTTTTTTTCAGAATGTGGGCTGATCCACATTGACATATCTACCTTATGGTGCTAATACTTCATACTCATAAAATGTAATATCATTCCAGCAACATGTGTGCCTCGTAGTGATGATAAAATCCACTTTGTAGATTTTGTACTTAGATACATCTCAATTCTTATTGGGTTTTTTGGTTCATCTATTCGAACGAGTATATTTAAATGGATATAATAGAATAAGTTATAATTCAATAAGAGATATTTGAATTCTAATAGATATAATAGAATAAGTTATAATTCAATGATAGATATTTGAATTCTAATAGAATAGAATGTATTATAATTTGAATGTAAAATATTGAAATGTAAAATTCAAAAATAAAGATAGGTGCATTCTCATTTCAAAAACAAAAAGTCCATTTCAATATTAAAAATTGGGGTTAATAATAGTGATAGTCTGAATTATATTCATTGTACTAGTTTGGCCTCCGAATTTTCAACTTACATAGTAATGACCCCTGAATTATGTAATTGTTGCAATAATAACAGTTTTGTCACAAATTGTTAAATGTTGAATAAAAATAAGTTATTACAAAGCACACAATTTAGTAACTATGGTCAAGAATAAGACTCCGAATTTTCAATTTATCTTATTGTAGCAATGACTATTTTTTTTTTTTTTTAACAAATTGTTAAATTTTTAACAAAAACGAGTCATATGCAAAGCATGTAGTTAGTAACTATGGCTGAAAAATGAGATTCTGATACGTAGAAGTAAATAATACCAATTATGCGCTTTGTCAATGATTATTTTTTGTTTTAAAACTTATAGTTTGTGACAAGAGGCCATTATTGTAAGAATTGTATAATGTAGAGTCATTACTACATAAATCGAAAGTTCAGGGACCAAAGTAGTATAATGAATATAATCAAAAGTCATTACTATTATTAACCCTAAAAATTAGAAATAGGGCATTTGAATATATAAGTCAAATTGTTGAAATATAAACCCGTTTGAATGAGCCATTCAAAAGAAAAAATTATAATTGTTGAAATAAACACTCGTTCGAATGGATATGAGAATAGACATGGATTTAATTAGTAAAATAAATGGGGTCAGTTTAGTATTTTAAATGATTTTTTTATAAATATAAATTAGAAAAGTTCTATTTGCTACAGGTAATACTAAAGACATGTCTTTCGAATATGGTTTTGATTCTGAAGCCATAATAATACGGTAGCAAATAAATACAATCTGTCCGCATTTTGGTGAAATTTTGATAAATATCAGTAAAGAATACCACTAAAATCGTCTTTCACAGATCCCTCAATTTTTTCCTTTTCTTTTTAAAAGCGTTCACACACCAGTAGTTTGGAAAACACCTTTTTCTTAGAAATTAATGTTCTTTCTACTTCTACAAGATATTCCTAAGCAATCAATTAGATTCATTGCTCATCAGTTGCTACCTTTTTTATTTTCGCATTTTTTTTCTATTATTATTATTATTATTATTATATAACAAACACGCGTTTGGTATCCTCTCTTTCTTTTCTCGTTTTTCAAGTAATTTAAAAACATCATACAAATATGTATATAATCCGTACGTTTAACTAGCAAAGTCTAGTCTACAATAGATTGCGTTAGCTATTAAGAAAACCGACAAAGTATAGTTGCCATATATAAGATGCAACTCGTAAATAGCACTCATTAAAGAAAAAGAAAAAAAAAAAAGAAATAATTGATTGGAGCTAGCCAATCAGGATTTCTGTTTTCAGTTTGAATTTTATTCATTTTCAAACATAATGAACCGAAACTGTTTGGTCAAGTAGAATCGATATCCGAATCTACTCGAGTAGAGAGACAAATCGAACAAAAGGAAGTAAACTAAAGTTGAAAACTCGTACCTACAACATATTATAGCTTGTTTAAAATAGCTAGTGTAGGAGGTTAAGAGGATTAACTTTAAAAGAACTGATTAAATGTTAAAACTCCATTCCACATCATATACAAAAGATTAAGTTGTTTTTAGCATAGTTCGGGGCCTCATTTGAAAACTACGTCGCTCCTTTCTTGGCCTTTTAAAATGGAAGTACCACTAGTCAGAATTCTACGCTGCATTCCAGTTAGGCAGTTAGCTAAGGCATTCCTTTCCTCTAGGAAATTTTGGAAGTGACTGTAATCTTACGTCTAATTAGATGAAATAGGCTTTTCGTTATAGTATCTGATTTTATATATATGGCTGTTGTGCTTTGATGTAACATTTTGTTTTCTTTTTATTGAATAGCTTATTTTTCACAATTGGATGCATACTCTTGCGTAGAAATATCAGAGAGCAAAGATTCTCATCTCATGAAGACTACACCTTTTTCAGGAGGGCCTAAAAGACAAGAGGTCCTCCTCGTGGTGGGGTTATTATTATGATGGGCTAATCGATATAGACTCCCACCATAGTTGAAATCAGTGGTCAGGTTCAGCACATTTGGTTGTACTGAAATTGGACTTGTGGGAAAAGCCTCTGCCGTTTTAAATGGACAAAGTATGAAATTGATGCCACAAGTCATTTCTCGAAATCCAAGATTTTATAGGACTTGTTCGGCAATATGTATGTTCTCTTTTAAAAGTGAAAATTAACGTGAAGACGTCCACAAAATGTTGTTAGAGGAAATCGCTATATCCTCCATTTTACTTCTGAAAATAAAAGAGATAAATGACATAAATGTTGTCAAGCAAGTCTTTAGGCTTCTAAAGTACAAGTGAACAGGATGACCAGATTACATGACCATATCACAACAATACTACCGCAAAATGATCTGGAAAAGCAATGAAATAAAATTATAGAAAGGTACCTAAACCTCATTTTCTTTTGCAAGATTGCATTGGAGTCTAATTTGGATTCTCTTCTGGTAGGTGATGGGAATACTGTTCCATCATCTGTTTGTAACGCTATTGAAACTTCCATCATCTGTTTGTAACGCTATTGAAGCTGAATTAGCTTCTGATTAATAAAGTTCCCTAGAGGATCCTTTTATTCTGAGGAAAAAAAAAGAATTCTTTTACACAAAACACTTTCTCTTAGGTTTTTTTTTTTTTTTTTTTTTTTTGCACCAAACAAGTATTAAAATCTAGTATGTCTAACCTGGCAAAAGTAAAGTATGAACCCCGTCATATTCTCTTTCTCAAAGATGCTGAAGAAGGGCAGCTAGCAGAGTCTCCAGGTTGGAATCCAAAGATATTGTTTCATGCTTTACGAGCCGGTAAGCACATTAAAAGAAAAAACATGCAAGTGGTCCAAGTCCCACATGTCGGCAAAATAGTTGAGTCGCTAGATGAGTCAAGTGCTGTGGACTGCTTAAACAAGAACCTGGGCACACATATGGCTCCCCTTATTGTAGAGGCCAGAACTCCAAAAATTAGTGCACAAGGATGATAATTCAGAAACAAGTTCCCCGATTAGGCTCAAGGATCGTTTCAAAGATCCTAAAATGTTTTGTCTATTGATGACGCAACAACACAGCGTTCAGAGATATTGTGTAAGGGGCACTAATTAGACATTCGAAGACTCTAATATATCCTATTTTCTCACGAGGCAGAAACAACGGATGAGGGATACCAATTGTGTACCACACCATTAAGCATTGAGATCTTTTGCATACTCTCATACTCAACATCATCTTGAATTGAAATCGAATTTTTCACAAGGTTAGCCTCGACTCCCATTTTGATAGTGAGAGCAGAAAGCTGCACTGATTCTTCCACATTACCATCCTTGCGAAGACCATTGATCAATGCAGAGTACGTAATAACAGATGGAGCAATCCCTTCTGCGATCATTTTGTCTCTCAACTTAAAAGCTTCCGAAATATCACCATTCTTGCAGTACCCGTCTATCAAAATATTATAGGTCACGACATCAGGAGCTAAACCCTTCAGATGAAGTTTATGGAAAAGCCTCAGCGCTCGTCCCATATTGCCCGACTTACACAAGCCATTTATTAGGGCATTATATGTAGCAATGTTGGGAACAATACCCCTATTTAGCATCTCATCTCGTAAGTTGAAAGCCTCATTCACATCACCGGTGGCTGCAGTGGCATGAATTAGGGTACAAAAAGTAAAATTATCTGGAGTAAAATCTCGAAGCAACAAAGCAGAAAAAAACTTTTTTGCATCAGCAATCTTTCCAGATTTGCAGAGTCCCAGAATAGCTATATTGTAGACGATACTGTTGGGCAGAGATGCACTTTTTGCACTTTCATTGAGAAAATCTGCAATTTTCTCAATTTCTTTATTTCTAATACCAGCTTTACATGGCTGCAAAGAAAATCCACAATCTGGAAAGAGATCAAAATCCACCAACTTCTCTAAGAGCAAACTTCCTTCGTCAACCCTCCCAAACCTGTAGAGACTACTGATGATTTTGCTATGAATAATTACATTAGGACTGAATCCTTTACCAATCATATCAAAGTACAAATTAATAGCTTTATCCAGCATCCCTTCACTGCACCAACCAGCAATAAGTGCTCCATAAGTAACAGTATTAGGGGATAGTCCCCTAGTCTGCATCTCAGCAAAAAGATCCATCACTTTACTTAATTTCCTAGACCTAAAGACTCCAGTTATCAAAGAATTGTACATTTCAATTGAAGGGAATATTGATTCCCTTACCATCAAGTCTTTTACTTTGAAAGCTTCTTCAACATTTCCAACTTTACAATATCCATCACTAAGAGTTCGATAAGTTATTTCATCAGGGGTACATCCAAGCTCCTTCATCTTGTCGAAAACCTGCTCTGCTTCGACCATTTTTCCCATCTTGCATAGTCCATTTATCATTATATTGAAAACGAACCTACTCTTATTGAAACCTCGGGCTAAAATATCTTTCCATAGCCTTGTAGCCCCATCAAAATCTTTCATTTTGATGAAGCCATCAAGCAGAGTACAGTATCCAATCTCATCAGGAGCCACACCTCTTTTCACCATTAAATCCCAAAGGCGCAAAGCATCATTGAAAGCACCTACATGACATAAACCCTTGAGCAGAGTATTATATGTTACAACAGTTGAGTTGATTCCTTCTTCGAGCATCTTGTCACAAAGCTTGAAAGCCTCACTTGTTTGACCCTCCCTACAGTATCCATCCACCAGAGAATTATAGGTATACGAATCTGGTTTTAAGTTCCAGTCTCTCATATGCATCACCACTCCCTCTGCCTCATTAATTTTACCAGTTTTACAATAACCATTGATCAAGGAGTTGCAAATGAAAACATTCATCTTTAAGCCTAACTTAAACATCTCATCCTGAATCCTAACAGCATCATCCATTCTGCCAACTTGACAATACCCGTCTAACAACACACCATAAGCTCGCTCATCCACTATAATGGATTCATCCTCTTTCATTTGCCGAAGAACACTCTCTGCTTCCTCCATCTTACGTTGCTTGCAGTAACCCTTAATCAAAAGGTTATAGCTGACCACATTTTTCAAAATTCCCTTTTCAGACATCAACTTAAACACTCCTACTGCTCCTTCCACATCTCCCAAACTAACATACCCATTAATCAAACTATTGTAAGTCACTAAATTTGGCTCAAAACCCAAATTCTCCATTTCTTTGAAAAACTCCGCAGCTCTGCCTACTCTACCTTCCTTACAATAGGCATTCACCATAATCGCACAAGTGAAAGCATCAGGAACAATACCAAGCCTAATTACCTGGTCATACAAAAGCACAGCAGTGTGATGTTCACCATTTTTCACCAAATTACTCAGCAAACAATTACACGACCGCAAACTCGGCACACGACCACACTTACCCATATTGTCAAACACATGTAATGCATACTTTGTCAAGCCCTTCTCAGCATAAACCTTCAAAATCATATCCAAAACAGTGGGAGAAAACGAAAACTCCTTATAAACACAAACAAGCTCTCGCCAAATAGTAAAGGCAGAGTGATTATTCCGACAGAGACTGATCAATTCCTTCAAATGCGCTCTGGTCTCATCAAACATCCGAGCTCTAGACAATATGTGTACAATTATACAATAAGACTTTATATTAGGTCTAAAGTTTTGATGCTTCGAGGCCAACCTGAAAAACCCTAAACAGGCATTAGGGTTTAGCCTCAGCTTTCGGAGAACGGAGTCAAGGAGTTCATCGGAGAACTGGAAGGAGAGGTTGTTAAGGGCATCGAACCGTTGGAGAACCAGAAGGGCGGAGATCCGATCTACCAATTCGGGTCGAGTCAGCTTGTACTCGTCCCGGAGCTTCCATCGGAGGGTACGGGAAGTGTGGAGTGATCTCTGTGAGAAGAGCAGCAGGAGGTGAGGACGGAGCATTTGACGAGAATCGGAGCTTTCCCGATAGAGAAAGTGGAGATGTCGTCGTCGACGTCGTCATCATCATCATGGATTCACCATTGTTGGCCATTAATTTCGACTGAGAATTTGCATGATTCAGTGAGTGAGTTTAATCCATAAACCCTTCTCAACCAAATGTTAATCCAAAAACCCTAATGACTGAGTGTGCTACTCTGTGATGTGTACCCCCACAATCGCTGCTCTCTTCGAATTTTTACCAGAAATTTTTGGTTTTTTTGTCTTTTAATTTTACCTTTGACATGTCGTTTCAACTTAAAAACGACAAGTACGTGTTAGTCTAACAGTTTGTTGTCGTTTATGGTGAGAAAACGACAGGCCTTTTTATGTGCGATTTTAGCATCTGATGTCTGAACTATAAGATCAGTTTTTATTTACTCATGAATTTTTCAGCGTCTGATTCTATTATCCTAAATTATGGTTTGGCCTAATTTTGGCAACTATAAATCAACGACAAAAACTGATGCTTACAAAAAAAAAAATAATAATAATAAATAATAACATAGTATAACGAAACATTTAAAAATTAAATAGGAAAAAATGACACAAAAAGTACAGTTCAAGTAGTAGATTAAGACTTCTAAAAATTAAGGAATGAAAAGTAATTGTCCTTCTATAATATTCGAAAGCAAAAAGTTAAAGGCCAAAATTAATTAACTGTGAAAGGACAAAACTTGTTATTTGTTAACGACGTTAAAGATTTCATTTCATTAAACACATCAATACCGAAACTGACAACGATGTTTGTGGGACCCGCTTTTATAACGAACGCCACGTGGACGTCCCAGTGGATAGGGAGCGAAACCGAGGACGGTTAGCTGACACGAGGGCAGAGAAACCATCTGGGAACCACGAATGTGTCACGTGATGACATTTAGGCCCATACTGTCAAGGTGGGACAAGGCAGGGCCCGTCCAGATCTGGGATGGG
>JXTC01000003.1:2790758-2826988 GCA_002914845.1 Trema orientale
GAGGATATAAATATCGCCCGCACTGGAACAAGAAAAAGGAGGTAATTTTATGATTCCACTCTCATGATCTATTAGAACCGATATCTGACTTAAGCATCGGAGAGTCTTTGCAGGTACCCCCCCGGAGCCCCTCCGATCCACTCAGATATTGGACACAGTCAGAAGCAGCAGAGACACGAAGACAGTTGGGAAAACCGTCCCAACAATGTTTACGTATTTTATCTGGACTCAATTCATTGACCACTTCATAAAACGAGTTATTTGCAACAGACAGCCTAAAAAAAAATACATTGTTGCCAGTTACATATAAAAATGACCCAGGGAAGCAGCAAGTCAAAATTTGCCCAATGAGAGAGAAATTAAATCGGACGACATGTATTATGTCAAAACGACATGTCGTTTATGAGACGAGACTTCTTTTTCTGGGCTCTATTGTACTTTCATCGAGATAAACAGTGTCGAAGTAACAAGAGGGATGCTGCAAAATTAAAGAAAAATTTAGGTGGATGACCAATATTTTAAATTTGATTAAGTAGATGTCCATTTTTTAAATTTTATAGCTAAATGTTTAGGTATATATATTTTTACACTTGGTAGATATATTTATCTACTAATTTTAGTTACTGTGTTAAAATGTACTACGTATATATTTTTTTATACTTGGTATATAAAGTTTTATACTTAGTATATAAGCATATATATCGGACATTTTGCTATAACATTTGACCAAGGGACATTTACTTAAATTAGGTCCAAAATTTGGTCATATTTCTATATGGCCCCAAATTAAAATGGTAGCCAAAGTACATATCATCAATATAAAAATACAGCCCTGAAAAGTTTTAAGGCTAAAAGCTCGACTATTAGTTTTTATTTTGTAATAATCGGCTTAATTCTTTGTTATCAAAGCCATAAAATTAGCCTCTTCTTCTTATTTTGTGTGGTGTGAATAAAGTGTCTAAATCTGAAGCTAACCGAGTCGCATTGATTTGGTCAATCTTATGCTAAGTGATGCGAAATATATTACTCGGTCCGGTCTTATATATGTTTTGGCGTCAGCCAACGACCAATATAGGCTCGGATAATCAACCAGCGACTACGAATGAGATTCTAGATTTTTAATAATTTAGTTTATTTTGTTTTGTTTTCTTGTCTGGATTGACGTAAACACAAAGTCGTTATTAATACATGTAATATAAATATATACAGATAAAAAAAATTGTAACCCTATTTTCCGTCTGTTTGGACCTATTTAATACTTTCATGAAGAATAAACATTATACTTCAGGACTACCTCAAAAAATATATATATATACTTCAGGAATTCATTAAAAAAAATTAATAATAATCTTAGGGCAACTATAACGAAAATCTAGAGCGTATCAATATCGCATCTCATTATAGACATAAGACTTGAAAAGGTACAAATATACATGGACAGAGTTAGGATTTTTTGTCGGGGGTTGGGTTAAGCTATAATTATAATTTAAAAAAATAATTAAAAAAATAATAAATATTATAATAGTACTCAACTCGTTTTTATTCCTCGAAAGTGTTTTACAATGAGTTCATTATCAATATTATTAAAGATGTCTTTCTCAATGTAAACAGAAGCGATCATTCAACTCATGAAGTTATATATCAATAATAGAACAAAATAACTCCACACAAAAGTGATGTAAATTTGTGATCTCTTGAGCTTTAAGTCGTGATCTACCTCGAGCGAGAAAAGTATCATCCATATCAGAAACAACTATATTATGTTTTTCACAAAAAGTAGAATCTCATCCATCAGCCCTCATTATTTGCAATCGTTACTTACATAATTTGACCAAATTCATAGTAATCACAATGTCTTGATATTTTCTTTATAATACTTTTGACAATTTATTTGTCATTTCTAACATTTTTCTCATCAAATATAAAGTGAACACAAAATCAAATGATAGCATTAATTCCAAGCGATTACTTGCTTCATATCTTTGATCATAGATTGTTCTATCATCTACAACCATCTCAAGAATATCAACTATAAAAGAGAACATGTCAATCAAGTGTAGTAAAGTACCATAATAAGTTCTCCAATAAGTATTACTGTGTCTTTTAAGAGTACTTTGTTGATTTAAACCTCGTCTACTTGAGATGTCACTACTATTGAGTACTTCAATTACTATGGCATCTTGTTTTAATCAAAAAATATCACAATGCTTTGAAGAAGTTCCAATAACATTAATTACTATACTAGTAACCAAACTAAAAAGTGATGTTTATGGGACTTTATTATATTTCTAAATTTTTTAGTGGGGCTAAATTGTTTTTTTTTACAAACTTTTTTAGGGGTTATATTAATTTTTTTTTTTTTACAAATTTAATGAATATTTTTTAAAAAATTGAGGGCGGCTTCAGCCCCTTCTGCAAATAGCCAAATACAATACCTTTTAACAAATATAGAGTATATTTCACACCTTCATACGTTGGGATTAGGTGTTTTTTTTCCCCACTTATAGACAGGTCTAACTTCTAGGCAAAGGACAAAATATATCACCGAAATTCCGCAAATTTAAGGTACCAAAATATCTTTTGGGGTAAGAAAAAATTTATGAAAATGTTTTGGTGAAAATATTAGAAAAATTTCGGTAAAAATATCATTTTTGTAATTTGTAATGTAAATTTTCTAAAATTTCAAAATTCTCAGAAAAATTTAGGAGAAATTACATAATATTAATAAAAAACATAAATTGATGAGTTTCTTTTTTATTTTTGAAAGAACATTTAAAAAGTATAATAGTTTTACAACTTTTTATACATCTTATACACCTTATATGATATATTTCAGCATATTTTTTTAATTATAAATATTTTCTACAATCTTACTTATATTATATATGATATATGAATTTTTTAATGCTTTAACAGAACTAGATTTATGCATTTCTTTCATTTTAATCATACTTTTTAATCTATGTTTATAATAAATTCATATATTTTTAATAAATATAATAGGTTTTATATTTTTAAATTATACAAAACATTTTATCAATCTTTTTATATTTCATATAAAATTTATATTAATTTCCATGTTTTCTCAAATTTCCACCTATATTGATTTTTCCATGATATTTCCTTAATTTTGGAGTATCGATATTTCCACCGATACTGATATTTTCGTCCTTGCTTCTAAGCAACTTAAATATGGTTTCAACCATTGGTACTAGTGGCATAGCATCTTTCGCTTCTATCTGTTTAAGGTTCAAGACAGGAATTAACTAGTGTAAATACTGTAGATAACTCTTAGACTGATAACTGATGAAAAACACGAATAATATCGTAACTTAAATATGGTTTCAACCATTGGTACTAGTGGCATAGCATCTTTCGCTTCTATCTGTTTAAGGTTCAAGACAGGAATTAACTAGTGTAAATACTGTAGATAACTCTTAGACTGATAACTGATGAAAAACACGAATAATATCGTTTATGTTTGGTAGAATCCTAAAAAAAACAATGAGTAAAAGGCATTAAGACACCATGGGTCCCATGTTTTTATTAATTCAATTATGAATAATGCTATGAGATATTATATAATATCCAATATTACATGACTAGTGATTAACTGATTATAATTAAGACGTTGGGTACACGAATCTCATTTAAAAAGTAATTGTAATTTCTCAATAATATATACATATTATGCGATATTGGGCTGAAGGCTCCTTAGCATTATGTGTTATTATTTGTGTTATCACCATCATATGGCTCCTTAGCATTATTTGTGTCATCGTAATAAATATACCCCAAGTTTCCGGGTCATCACCCCCGAGCGTCTGCCTTAGACTGACACTTTGTCCCATTACAGACAAGACACGGATCACAAGCTAGCAAAATTTATGTAAATTGTGTTGGTAGCCTTTCAGAATCTTCTCTTCCCGACATCAACAACATTATTAGTTAAACATAATTAGTTTTGATCAAGTCAAGAATCAATCTGTATTATCCATTATTAAACTTGGACGAAATTTCTAGCCCGTACACAACAAATTTAAAAGAAAAGACAAAGGAAAAAATTAAAAAGAAAAAGAAAAAATGGTTCCAATTTAGTCAACATAATAAAAACTAGATCCCCACAAACTTAAATAATCTTAAACGCGCTTATATTGCTACCATACCAAATCGTTTCCTTCCTCTGTTCTTGTGCATCATGCTTTGAACCTTAATATTTTCTCATCATTCAATCAATCATTCCTCAAAAGAAAAAAAAAAAAAAATCATCATGATTCAGATCATTCTCCTCAGTTTGCTCATACTCAATTCTCCAACTCTTGAGGTCAACGGTCAACAAAACTACTCAGGACTACAATCAGAAAGCTGTGATATCAGAGACGAAACAGGGCCTTCTCCAGCTTTACTTTACACTTGCAATGGCCAAAACCAAGTCTGCCAAGCCTTCCTCATCTTCAAATCTCAACCACCATACAACTCGGTCAAAACCATCTCGAAACTCACCGTTTCGAGCCCGAAAGAGCTCGCCAGAATCAACAACGTCGGAGAATCCGAAACTTTCCCGACAAACAAAGAGGTGATTGTCCCTGTTCTCTGTTCTTGTGCAGGTCCGTACTACCAGGCCAATACGACAGTAATCCTAAACCGCAATGATACGTATAGCGTCGTCGCGGAAGACATATTCCAAGGATTAACGACTTGCAACTCTCTTCTTCGTGACAATTCATACGGCGAATTCGACTTGGAACCCGGTATGGAACTGAAGGTGCCCCTTAGGTGTGCTTGTCCTACGACGAACCAATCAGAAAACGGCACCAAATATCTGTTGACGTACCCGATCAACCGGGACGACAGTATTCCAGATATTGGGGAAAGATTTAATGCTAGCGCGAAGAGCATACTTGATGCAAATGGGTTTTCGGAGGAGGACCCGACTATCTTAATATCTACGACACTTCTTATTCCACTGTCAACTGAACCTTCAAGCTCCCAAACGACAGTTCGTAACAGCACTAATACAAAGCCAGTAAGTTTTCCTCCGATTTTCGGTTCGAGTCCGAGGACTAAATCGAAAGGGAAACTTTACGCGGTTTTCGCGATCACGGCGGGTTGTTCTATGCTAGTTCTCGGTGTCGTTTTACTCGCAGTTGTCCTGATTTACAGGAAGAGATCGAAGGGGTTGCTTAGAAGACAAACGACATCGAAAAGGTTGTCGCCGGACGATCTTCGGGTTGAGATAGCGAGCTTTGAGAAAGGTTTTCAAATGTTTGGAATTGAGGAGATTAGAAAGGCCACCGAAAATTTTAGGCCCGAGAATCGAATCAAGGGTTCTATCTATTATGGGGTGTTTGGAAAGAGTCATATTACTCTGGCGGTGAAGAAAGCGAAAAGAGATGTGTCCAGAGAAGTCAACATTTTGAAGAAGTTAAACCATTTTAATTTGATCAAGCTTGAAGGTGTTTGCAAGTACAACGACCGTTCCTATCTCATATTTGAGTACATGGAAAATGGCTCCCTAAGGGAGTGGCTCTGCAGAAACGACAATGAAAAAGATTGGAGCTGGAGTAGGAGGATTCAGATTGCTCTAGATATCGCTCACGGGCTTAATTATCTTCATAGTTTCACTGAGCCAGGTTACGTGCATAAAAACATCAAGAGCAGCAATATTCTTCTGAACAGAGATATGAGGGCCAAGATTGCGAATTTCGGCCTGGCAGGACCAGCTAAGTGTCAGGTGCAAACGACAAGTCGTAGCTCGCAAACGACAACTCACGTGGTGGGAACTAGAGGGTACGTGGCTCCAGAGTATTTGGCCAATGGGGTTGCGACTCCCAAGATCGATGTGTATGCTTTCGGAGTGGTGGTTTTGGAGCTGATGAGTGGGAAAAATGCCGTGATTGGCAAAGACATTGAGAATGGAAGACAAGTGTTGCTTTCGGGGACCATTGTGGAGATCATGGAAGGAGATGATCATAACCCAGAAACTGAGCTTGATTTGTTTATTGATCCTCGTCTTAAAGAAGATCATAGATATATGGAGTTTGCCATTCGGGTAGCTAAATTAAGTGTTGCCTGTTTGAAGCTAGAACCGGAGGCTAGGCCAGGCATGGGAGAGGTGATTTCAACTCTGGCCAAAATTCAGGCAGATTTACAAAAAAACTGAATTACCGGATGTAATAAGCTGTTCTCAGACATGTGTTGTATATTAGCTTTTCTTTTTTCTTTTATTTTGCTTGAATTCTTTTGCCAAGAACACACTTTTTGCCTATTATGGGTAATTTGGTCCGAGGCATGACCAAAGACCTTTGTATGTTTGAGTTTGAGGTTAATTAATGAGAAATTATAATCGGAAAAATATCTTGCGAGTGATGGACAAAGTTTTCTATCTTTTTTGACACCTCATCTTATAACTACTTGAATAGCCACTATAATATGAGTAGGGCTAAAGTGTCAACAATTTACTGAAGGTGAGGCGTAAATGATGATTTGTCCGGTTATCATAACAGCGCAAATGCCACGCTATGACAAAAAGAATGCTTAATTATTAAAGTGAGCCGTCTAACCTTGAATTATGTAAAGGAAAATTGACTTGGTCGGTTTGGGTTTCGGCTTGTTTCATGACTGAAGTCTATAAAACACGCTTTTACTCTTGAAGTACTGGTAGTTTGGAGAAAATGTCTCTCGTCTCCTCCCAACGTTTTGGACACGGGCTTCGGCCCAAATTGTCCTTATCGTGTCTGGCGGTCTCAGCCCAATGATTCAGACTTGGGTCTCACACACACACCCAAAATCAAAACCACGTCCTCTTTCCAAGAAGCAGCGGTTTTAATCACAGCTTTTATCCCGCCAAAGAAGCAAACACTTGACCAGACTTTCTACGCAGTTTCGTTTCCTTTGCTTTTTTCACCCAAAAAAAAAAAAAAAATAATTTTATTCTCCTTTCTCGATGCAAATCGGGCCAATTTCACCGCCTAAACTCACTATATAAATCCCATAACAGAAAAATCCATATACCAAATCTTCTACACTAGTCACTGATCACTATACTCCAATGGCCACCGCTATAGTTTCCGATTCCAAGCCTCACAAATGGTTCTCACCAAACAATTTCAAGCTAAACCTCCCCCGTCTCGCTCCCAAATCCAATCCCAAATCCAAATCCAAATCCAAATCCAAATCCCAATCCCAATCCAAAACCCTAACCACCCCTTCTCCCGCCAAAACCACCGGACCCAAACAAGAAGAGTACGAGCAAGTGTTTCGCCACTTCGATTCCAACGCGGACGGTAAGATTTCGAGCGAGGAGCTCCGAGCTTACTTCGCCTCCATCGAAGAATCCATGTCCCCCGAGGAGGCTCGGACTGTGGTGAGAGAATTCGACAACAATGGCGACGAGTTGTTGGATTTCGGAGAGTTCGTGAGGCTAATCGAGCGAGACGGAGGCGAAGGGGACGACGATTTGAAGAGGGCTTTCGAGATGTTTGAATTGGATAAAGGTTGTGGACACATAACACCGAAAGGACTGCAGCGGATGCTGAATAGGCTTGGTGATCCCAAATCGTATCAGGAATGTGTTTCGATGATTCGAGTTTTCGATCTCGATGGCAATGGCGTCCTTGATTTTGATGAATTTCTTCATATGATGACCTCAAATTGATTGTGTATACAAATTTCGTATGTAGCATTATGGGACTGAAATGATAAGGGGAACCCCTTTTTTTGGGGTCGTTTTGGATAAGATTTTGCCAGCACATACAGTCCAGATAAGAGATTTTTATATTTGTCGCGTGATATTTATTTTGTTATTTTATTACTGGAACTTGAGATTTAAATTAGTTGTACATACTCTTGTATCAAACGAACGTTGAGTCAATTGTTGGTCAAAATTTAATCAATAAGTTATAGCTTGTTGCATTGCTCGCTCGCAAAACCAGCAGAGTACAATTGTATTTGAGGCAATTCCTCGAGGCTTTTCACATTAATTTGTTTAAAGCAAAAATCAAATAAATCAGGGGGTTCTGGAAACTACTTTATGCCTTATTTAAGAAAAAGAAATATTACACTGATATGAATGGATATTCTATGCACTGTTAATTGGGTCAGGTGTAAAAATCAAAAACCAAGCTCTGAATCTTTCTATTAAGAGAAAAAAAAAAAGAGAAAAAATAAATCGAATTTTCAGTAAGGAAAAGTTCCCGTCATTCGAATATGATCAAGGGTCCTCCGAAGACCATACTTCTGTACTGCACGTTGACCGGCTCTGTATCCATCTCCGTACACAGGAGAAATGTCTGATTCAATCTGATGCTTAAAGAACTCCCCAAGCTTCTTTTCGAAGTGTGATCTCGCCCCCTTCTTCGATGCGGAGGAAGAAGACGACGACGACGACGATGATGAGGTTGACGCTATATTGCTACCTGAGCCAGATGTGAGCTCCGCATCCAACCACATATGAGCCACGACTTGACAGATCCCTTCTTCTACGTCTTGACTTAGAGTTCGATAACCTTCAAACACACGCAGCAAAGAATTCTATGTTTCTTAGCAAAGAATTCTATGTTTCTTAACAGTTTGAGAGACAAAACAACTTTCAAGAAACTGAACAGAACCTACTTCAAGTATTCTAGTTGACTAAATTCTGAGATACGTTTAGAAAGATAAATCCAATCAAGAGAAAGTCACCTTTGAGCCGTAGCCATGCATGCATCATCTCATGTGCTAGGATTGACCCAGTCAGCAACCTGCGTAGGCAGCCAAAACATGTGTTTAACTTTTACGTAGTTGTATTCTAATATATTGGCTTCCGTGATACTTATTTTACGGTATTTTACGTATCGAGTTAGTTCAGTTTCTGTGAATAAGAACTCAATTAATTAGTTACTCATTAGACTTGTTCAAAATTCTATGTTCGACTTTTTATATCAAAAAAGAAAAAAATTCTATGTTCAACAAATTTCTCTGTTCTTTCCAGCATTTCAGAAGACTGTTCAAGTATGCATGCAAAGGGCCCGGAAAAGAAGAGTACCTTGGGAGTCCATACAGGATTAGAATTGCAGTCACCTCACAGCGACGTGTTAGTTTGTAGGGCTCCGTTATCATATCCATGGCTCGGTTTCCTGCTCCAAACTTTGGTCGCCTCGAAATCTGATGTTTTTCAGGTCAGTAAAGATAAGTTTCTTAAAATATAACAAAATGCGAACAAAAAGTTTCCAGAAAACTCTTACAGTGCTGATAGTTTGTTCCTCAGAAAGGCAGAGGCCTCTAGTCTCAGGCATGTGATAATGGCCCTGACCATGACAAAAATTCAATAAGATTGGAGCATACCATACCATAGCAAAAGAAAACAAAATGCTTAACAAATAGACTAATGCTAGGACTTATTATGGACAGAGATGCAATCCCACACAACTGGAGCATAGAAAACTATAAGCTAGACATTGTAACTCCTTAAACTTTAGCATAGGAACAGATGCAAACGTGTTTTTATGAATTTTCGATGCTGAAAAACCTATTTATACCTCATTTGATAGTTTAAAGGCATATAACATACACATAGGCAAAGATAAACTAGAAAAACTTATTGTCTGTCTGACATGCCAACTTATTGATATAAGACGGTTTGACCATGTGCCATTACATTTCTTTCTCCCTCTCTGGCTTCATTTAGTGCTTGTCTTTCAACCAAGAGTAACGGAACTTGCTGCTCCAGTTTCATATTTAAACCTTCATAAAATTCTTGTATATCCAGATAAAGGGGTTGGCATCCACTGGTCTCCATGATTGCAGAGTCAAGGCACTCTAGGCAAAGCTTTCGACCATCATTAAGTGTGACATATCGTGTGTCCCGTGGCTGTGCAAAATAAAACATGCACCATGATATTAAATATTTGTAAAAGCATGGTCAACTTTCCTGGAGAGCATACAAATAACTAACCTCCATTCTCTCACAGCTGCAGCACCGAGGAGTACCATCATGTTCGTGAGAGGGGCAGTATTTCTGAATCCAAAATGGATGTGCCCTATATTCAATAAGACCAGCATGGTTTGTTGGAATCTGTCAAAAGATATATATTTCAAAAAAGCACCACCAACTGACAATGAGTGAATGCATTTGGGAATTAATAATAAAAAGAAAAGAAAAGATGAGGAGATATTGTACCATAACCATCCCACTCAAAACTCGTGTTTATGGAGGCTTCTAAACCAAACCAAATAATTATTATCAACACTCATTTAACTCTAAATGCAAACATATGCACACGCACACACAGATATAAACATGAAAGTCCAAATATGTGTGTACATATATATATACACATATATATACATATCATGCACAAACATATATGTTGACTGTTGTATGTAGGGGTGGCAATCTGTGTCGTGTCGTGTTTAACCTAATTAAATCGTGTCGTTAACAGGTTAACATACGTGCACCTATTTAATGAAAACAACATACAGATTGATGGGTCAAAACGTATATAAATAGTATAATTGTTAGTTTACTCGATTTTTTTAATTAAGTTTTACTATAGTAAGAGAAATTAGTTCATTAGCTTTATGTTTTTTATTTTATTTACAAGAAATTCATGAAAAAATATTTTTTTGAAAATAATTATTTAATATAATTTATTAAAAAATTACTTAATCGTGTCAATTCGAGTCAATTTCGTGTCAAGCAGGTTCAGCTAATCGTGCGGGTTTCGAGTCGTGTTATCGTGTCATGACCTATATTGCCACCCCTAGTTGTATGTATGTCTATTAACGTAAGTGTCTTAATTGCAGCTTAAGAAACAGGCATAAGACCACTGTGATAAGACCTCCTATCACATGGATCAGAATGCCTTTAGGTTCTGGTAAAATACTTACAAAGTGCTTACAGACGTCACATTTTGGATGGTAGTTCTCCTTATAACAACTTTTATGGTAAGGATAGTTCCCAGATGTAGAAAACTGCGAAAGAGAAAGATGTTATATAACCATCAGTTAAATAATTCAAAATCTCAGATACTGTACGAGTAAACACCATTAATTAAATAATTCATGTTATCACAACTTGAATGATTTGAAACCAACCTCGTAATCAGAAATTGGCAGGTTGCAGGCACGGCAGCGGAAACACTCTGGATGCCAAAATGCATTCAAGCAGTTCAGATACCGTCCATAACCAATCTCAGTTTGGCAACCGGCACAGATTCTACCAAAAAGAAATAAGCAGACTCCTTTGTTTATATTTCTTGGGCAAGTATAGCTATACATATTGAACTTACAACGATACAGTGGTCCATCAAATAAATCATATACCTGTACCCCGTTGGGTAGTAAACTGGGATGGGTTGATATGAATTTGCATTTCCATATCCATATCCATATCCATATCCACTTCCATTTCCATTTCCATTTCCACTTCCATTTCCATATGCATTGCCATATCCATTTCCATATCCGGGAGGAGACTCCACATTCAGACTTTCTTGTAGAGCTCTAGCAAGTTGCTCATCTTCTTGCAGTTGAGAATCATTATCTATTCAAACGAGAGAAATTTTCACTCAAATTTTCCTCATTATAAAAAGCATGTGGAGCAGAAAACATTTCATTGCTCCTTCACTTTTTAATTGGAAATGCTACTCCCAGTTTTCACCAGAGATTCTGTATTCTCTTCGAGACTGGCAGGAAAAAAATAGTAGTATCAAGTAAAGATTGGAAGTTACTATGCCTGCTTGATGAATCACTCACCAATTAACCTTTTTCCTTTTTGACTTTCTTCTAATAGAGATAGTGCAATTGCACGGTCTATTTCTTCATTATCATTTTCTGACCACGTTTCCTACATTCAAGTTCCAAACTGAAATTTGTAAGGAGGTTAAGCATATTAGAAAGCTGATTAGAGAATCTAGCAAAGGCATCAAGAAACATTTAGTCGTGCATAAACACTCAAAATTCTACTATCTTTTTAAGAAAACTACTATCTTACTGCGCAAGATTTTATCTTGAGGTTTTCTGCTCATTCATGAGAAGCAAAAAATGATGCGAGCAAAAGCCATAAATATTTAAAGATGCATCCTGCATCCAGCCCTATATTATACATATCGGTGAATTGGCAGTAAAGAAGAGAATTGGTAAGATGTGGTAATTTACCCCGGAATGAGAAGGAGCATAAGAAGTTGACTCTTCTCCATATTTGTCACGGTAGTGGCCTTCTGAAATTTTGTGGCTAGAGCCTTTAAAAATTTTGCTAAGCCAACCCATAACGCGCAATGTTATTTGCTCATGGTCAATTAAACCTTTCACTGCGCAGAAATCATCAGAATACATTAATGCTTACTAATGGCATAAACCAATTCATTACTCCCAAAACCAATAAACTTAGAAACTTATGCTTAACATAGATAGGAAATATTCATCCAAGTAACATTAATTCATGAGAACCAAAAAAACCCATTTTCAAAGCCAAGTACTCGATAGAGATAAACAAGAGAAAATATTTCAGCTAATCAAACAAGCCAAAAGTTCAAAGCAATAAGAGATGAAACCATCCAGATTTCCTTCCCCTATAACGCAAAATACTCGTTTTCAAATATGTGCAGCACGGCTCTATTCCCAATGATTTGGTCTCAAAAACCATGTCAATTATCAAGAAATAAGATAACAAAAACGCCAAAACACCCACCAGGCATTTTTGCTACACAAGAGTGTCCCAGCTAGAAGATGGAAATTGAACATCAAAAGCTTCTCACCACCACAAAGCTATTATATAAGTACATACATACACATACATATACAGATATATGCAGAGAAAGATTCCTTGGTCCACCTCAACATGACCATTAAGCAATTAAATGCTTTAATCTGGGTTTAAAGGAGGAAAAAAAAAGGGTAGAGAATCAAATAGTGGAAAAATGACTCACCTCTAACAAATCAGCAAACTGCAGGAATGGTGGAAGTAGAGAATACCCAGATCAGATATGATCCCAACTCGCTCAAAAAGCAACATTATTTTTTTTTAAATTTTCTTTTTTACAGTGTCATTACAAAAGATATTCGTGTTCCCGGCCTCTCTTTCTTCCTCTGTTTCTTTATTCTGGGTAAAAATAAACAAATAATCTATTGAAAGACGCAATATAGAAAGAAAAACAAAGGCACCCTTTATTTCTTTCGATTCAGAGAGCAGAATCTGCCAGACAAAAAAGAACTATTGCAGAACAGAGAAAACCCGAAAACTGAAAATTTAAGATCATTCACGTGCACAGAAGAATAAATCCAAATAAAGGAAAAGAGAAACCCAAAAAAAAAAATAAAATTCAATAGTAACACACAAACAAAAGCAAAAAAAATAAGAAGAATAATAATAATGGGAGAAGAGTTTTCTAATTGTACGCCATTTGAAAGTCAAATATGGAGAAAATAGTTGAATTTTGAAAAGGGTTTTGTCTTAACCCAAAAGGGATTGACGAGTTCCATCAAAACCCAGTTGGGAAATCAATATTCCTAATTTTCCAAAGGCATATATTTACAAGCTGGGACCTTCCACGACAAGAACCCAGCTGTGGTTTTTTTTAGAGGAAAGCGTAAAGGGGAAACGGAAACACGAATATAATATTAGTAAATAAATTAGTAAGAATAGTCAAGAGAAATTAATAAATCATTGCATAAATTATTTATAATATTTTATTATTATATTTCGAACGCGGTTGTGTACTTTGGCTGACTTGCGTCGCGTGGACGAAGAAAGAGGAGATGGACTAGAAGGAAAGTTTACTTACAGCGGAAAAGTTTTGTTTTCGGCACAATTTTAAGAGAGTAAAAATGTGTAAAAGGGAAAAAAATGAAAAACAAAAAAAGTATTGAGAATCTTTAAAAGAACCAAAAAAGAAAAAAAAAAAACGAAAATGACCGTTGGATAAAGATTCCAAACTCAATATTGGGCAGGGCCAAAAAAAAAAAAAGTTCAAATAACTTTTGATGTGGAAAAGGTAAAATACGTGGATAAAGATAGCAAAATTAATTTAAGTGATATATGTGACAAATTATGGATTTATATATATTTGGAAGTTGATAGAATGGGAAATTTTTTTATTTCTGCCTATAATTTTAATTTAATCTAACGTGTGTATTCAATTATAACCATTGCGTTGAAATCTAAGTTCAAAATTGATTTCCTTAGAGAATTAAAAAAATCTTTGTTTCTTATATAATTAATTAAAAAAAATATTTGTTGTACTCGTTCTTATATAATTAAATACACCAGTAACATGTTTACTGAGCAATAACAAAAGATGAGTTCGATAAAAGAATGAGAATGAATAAGGGATGTAATCTGATTTTTTTTTTAATTATTGTATTTGCTTTTTTATTAGAGCGAATTGATCAATAATCAATTTTAGTTTTTATATAATGGTACGTGCCTACGGCACGTGTTGTGTTACCATTTTATCTCAATGTAATGAGAATCCACAATAAAGTTTAAAATAGAAATGCACAAGAAGAAACAATAGAACTAATTGGTTCGGATTACACATTGTCAATCCTACATCCGATAAATGGATCTCCCTAGTCAAATACACTTGGTAAAATGCTTTTACACCCTTAAATATTGTACTTAGTAAGAATCAATCCAATTTCTGCTCACAACGCTTTCTGAAAGTTTCTCGGTAAAAAGCAAGAACTTTCTCTTTCTCGTTTATGGAATGATTAACAGTTAAAGAACCATATCTAACTAACTAATCAATTAATTAGAGACAATTCTCATCACTATTATTAGTATTTAAAAAAAAAGAATTACTTTTTAATCAAATCTTCTACTCAGAGAAGATAAATCATTTTAATCGAAACTAAATGGAAAGTAAAAACAACAAAGGGCTACTAATTAAATTTTTTGAAGTGGTAAAAGAGGAATTGGAAATTTCATGTTTTAATAAAATAAGAAAATTATATATAGTAAGAAATAAGAAGTAAAATTGAAAATTAGAGCAAAAGTGCAAGACCTATTTGAACTTGAAATAGACTAAAAGAGTCGATTATCAATTAGTAAATTAATCTTCACCAATTGATTAATTTATGGCCATAATTAGAGCTAATTTAAAGGATAAAGGTTTCTCCACATAAAACTAAATACATAATCTGCAAAAATGTAAGTCATACAAAAAGATGTACCAAAAAAATAATAATAATAAGTGATGCCCTGTGAAAGAAACGTTGACCAAGTCAAGAATTTGATTAATGTTATCATCATGAAATGAGGTATAAGAAGTATTAATAGAACATGGAGAAGCATGATTAACCTTGGAAAAAAATTTTAGATGTTGTAGCTTTGCAAAAGTATAAAAGGGAATTGCAATGCATGTACCCATGTTTAGGAAAATTTGTTTACAAGTAAAATTATGTATTATTGAAAAGAGTTCCATTCATTGAGCACAAATTTTTCTTGCCACAGTAAGAAATAAATATTTCTTTTGCCAACTGGGGCTAGCTCAGTTGGTCCAAGGTTTGAGGGTTGTGTGTGTGTGTGTTTGGGGGGTCAGGGGTTCAAACCTTGGTAGTGTGTGTGTGTGTCATTTTCCTTTAATTTGTAGTAAGTGGTGGTCATTAGTTAAGCCCCACTTTAAAAAAAAAAATAAATAAATAAATGTAGCATTTGCTACCAACCCGAACTCTTATGGGGACTTTCTCCATATGGATGCAAGTATAGAAAAGTGGAGCTTATATTTTAAGATAGGCAAACTACATAAAATAAGAAAGTTTGAGAATATTATCTTAATCAATTACTTGAAGATTACAGTGGTAGTATTGGAAACTTTGGATTCAATACTTGAGCTATCAATTTCATGGCATTGAGAAAGAACCAAGGGGAATAAGTAAATTCAGTAGCTGAGATATGCAAATGAAGAACAGAATGTAACAATGGAAGATGAATTATTGGGGGCTGCACTATAGAATAGTAAGCTCACTTTGTTTTTTATATAGCTTCACAATATTAGCCACCAAAGTGAATCCAAGAACATTAGAAAGCCAGTTTTTATTGCAAAAGAGTTTCTTTTGATACCGGGCAGCATTCGTAAATCGCCCGTTCAAGCTACTCTGACTTGTTGAGACAATAAAATTAACAGGAATCAACTCCACATAATAGAATTGCAAATTGTGATATATTATCAGCATTCATCACGAATACAGTATATGTAAGTAGTTCTATGTGCTCTCTTTGCAAAAAGAAGAAATTTTCAGTTTTCAACAAGCAAAGTCGCAAGATCAGTGCACTTATCAAATTGGAATCTCAATACAATGACAAAGGGAAAGAAAAGATTTTTAAAATATCACGATGATCCATGGTTAAAATGCTTTAATATACAATTCATACAACTTAAGAAGCTAATAACTCACATACCACAGAGCAATCAGCGCCAATAACCATAGATGTGAATATGTGATAAAAGTGACGAAAAGTTTTACTGTTTTAATATTCATACAACTGGAGATTTTCTTCTTCCACTATTATTACCTTTGTTGACTATAAACTTTTATGTTAGGATAAAATCTGTTATTTTTACGATCTCCTCAATTTAAAAATAAACGGTTACATTAAGTACAGTACAATTGCAATAAAAATGAACTATTCACATAGAAGCTTTACCGGAGCTAAGGCAAAGGAAAAAGTGGTAAGTTAGGTTAGACTTGTCCCTTTTGATAAAACAATGAATGGTTCCATTCCAAGGTTCTGGCTGCGTAAATTAGAAACCATATTGAAAAAAAAAAAAAAGACTATGCCTTGTTTGGTAATATTCTTAAATAATAGTGGAGATCTTCTCAAGCAATGTATAAGAAAATCTCCACAATCCATTTCACGTTCAAAATTATTATCAAGGCAGGCTTAGATCATGCATATGTAGATATGCATATAACCCTAAATACAAAGAAGATGACAACCTAATTAATTAGTAACTCATGCCCTGAGCATATACTCACATCTAAGAGGCTCTCACCTGCTTACATATTACATTCCCAATTTAGGACTTCTAACAATTTCATGCAAATTTTTCTCTATGACCTATAGACACCTGAAACAAACATCTTTTGGGCACATATTAGAAACCACTTTCTTTAAGGCATTTCAACAAACATCTTAAGGACACAGAGGTTCTAGATGCAAGTATGTATATAAACAAAATATATAGACCTTTAAGCCAAACGTGATACATGCTTAAAGCAATTGGAGAAAAAAAAAATGAAAGAGAATTTATGTAAGAGTTCAAAATATCTATAAAAAAAAAAGAAAAAGAAAAAACAATCTTTTTTAAGATTAAATTCCCGATGTAGCATTTTGAAACAGCACATGAAAGGACAAAACCAAACTTTCTAGATAAACCAAAGAATTACAAAATCGAATCTCTAAACAAACAAAAGAATTTCAATAGTGCTGCTAAGGAAACAATCAATGGAATGATGGCATGGCTTATAAGAGAAAAATCCTCAAATAAATCCATATACAAACAAAAATCTTGAAGAAAAAAACTTTTCAGAGTATGAGGCTGTGAAGGAAATAGAGAACGAAAGAGAGGAAGACCTCAGCACAGGACTGAGAAAGATGAGCCAATCTCACGAAATGAGTATGAAACATGCACATGCACATGCACACCATAGATCAAAGCAAAAACAACATGCAAACTGAAATTGAGAAGTAAATGATAAGATAAGTGAGAGAAATAGTTAAAGAAATATGAATTGAAGTTAAAAGGGGAAAACAAAATCTAACCCTGATTAATAGGGCAATGCTGGGCAGGGCGGGTGGAGCTCCCAAAAACAAATTTTTTTTTGGCAAAGGTATAAGGCACAGACTATCGACATTGAAGTGTGTCATTCCTGACTACCGTGACGAAAGAGAAGAAGAAGAAGAAGATTGGGGCAGCTTGTGCTTTCTCCTGATGATAAGCTGCTATCTTCTTTAGAAACTTTAATCCGACAAAGTATAGACTCTCTATTATGAAAGGATTGTGCAACTTCGGGCAAGAGAAGCAAAGCCTTGCCACAAATAAACAAATACTACAGACAAATTACATAAACGAATAGACAGTATGCAAAAAGATAAAATAACTTGATCAAAACAGATGAACAATATTTTTGTTTCACTCTTTTATAAATTTAATTAATAGATATTTGAAAATAGTGTCTACATGCCTTTGACAATTTATGAATACACCATTTTATTTACTCTTTTCACATTATTTTTCCTAACTTCTCTATTCAAATTTAAAAATTAATTACTACTTAATATACCCTTTATCATTCCTAAATCACCCTTAATTTAATTTTCTATTTTCTTTTTCCACCCACTAGTTCTCACTTCCATTTTTTTCATCTTATTTGGTCCACTCTCCTCAATTCTCTCCCAAGAATCACGTCTAAATAAACAAGATGAAGAAAAAAGATAATTAAAATTAAAACGAAATCAGATAATTATTTATAGTAAATAAATAGTAAAACAAAAGGCAAAAACAATATACCATCGATAGTGGTGGCATAATGGCAAAGACATCTATCTGGAGCCTTCACTTCTATTAGTTCAGGGGTTCGAATCTCCACGAGGGCGTGCGAGATCGGGCTTGGTACTCTAGGAGTAGTCACCAATGAGCAGATTCTATAAGTCACTTTAGGAATGTGCCTTACAATGAGTGGTTTCTATAAGTAGGCACCACAGGACCTTTAGGAATGTGTCTTACAATGAGTGGTTTCTATAAGTAGGCACCACTTGTCCTACTAGTTGACAAAGGTATGGAGACAAGACCATTATCATTCTGCCTTTGGTTCTAGAGACCGTCATACCCAAATGGTTATCGCGGTGAAAATTGCTACTGATTTCTCTTTTTCTCTAAAAAAAAAAAAGAAAAAGGAAACAAAAACAATGTTACTTTAAGAAAGTCGGTGGAAAAAAAAATAACCATAAGAAAAGGGGATCATACCTGCATATAGCAATGAAAAAGAGAAAAGGGGAATATACCTACATATAGCAATGAAAAAGAAAAGACAAGGAGAAATATTCAGAGAAAATTTTCGTTAATGTTATGGTCTTTTTTATAAGATTATTTTGATGGACAATATGCAAGGTCGAATATATAAAAAGTATAGAAATGATGGCGTTTCTTTTTTTTTTTTCTCCAATAATTGAATTATTGTTGAAATCTTATTTTGATTAGTAATTTTGTGTTAAATGTGTTGGGATTTTTGTCCTTAAAAGCAGGTTCACAATTTTACCCTTTTAGTATAAACAACTTTCTCTTAAATGCAATTATAATATTTGCTAGATTAAACTGTTTCAGTTAGTTTATTTATCTGAAAACAATTTTATGACTTTATTTGTGTATAAAGAAACAAACATGATTAAGTGTTAATTATGGAGAGACTTATTTCTTTATCTATAAGTCCAAATTAACTAGTTCACAATCTGTAAATAAAGATAAAATACTTTATTTACTATGGGTTATAGTGTTTGTTTATCTCAATGGGAATGATGTGTTTCAAATCATTGAAGTGTCTCTGATTTCTAATAGAAATACTAGTACAATATAAATAAATTATGTGCATTGAACTGGACCAGCTAAATATAAAGAATTGGAGTGTCGTATTACCACAAACTAGCTCTAAGCATGTTGATCTTAATTCTTATTTTTCGGTTAGACTTGCTTTGATGAATTATAGTGTCTGTGAAGCTTGAGGTAAACTATAGTATATTGAAGGTTACGGTTTATGAATTGACGGGAACACTAAATAGTTAAGGACACTATACATTAATGCCACTTTAGGGTCTTTCAAGATTCATAGAATAATTAAATCTAAGATTTTAATATTCACTTTGTGAATGGTTGATAATTTTATCTAAATGACTATTGAGAATAAAATTATTGACAATAATATTCCTTGATAGAAAGATGGTAACTTAAAGGTAAATATGTGCTGAAAGGGTATTACAGTAATTTTACCTATCTAACTACAGTATTGTATAAGGATTTTATATGTGGCATAGAATATGCTAGATGAATCAGTTAATCAAGGCTAGTTGATTAAATCTCTATAAAAGACATGATATTTAATCTAAGAGTGTAGTATTGGACCTTTAATGGAGTGTCCCCTTTACTAATAGTATTTATATAAATACCATAATAAGAGTTATTATGTATTTATCATACTATTGGAGCTTATGTTATTTAGATCCATTAGGTCCCTTGTCTAGCTCAACAAAGCTCATTACTTGGTTAGTCATATTCGTGAAATTAATTTTATGAAACCGTGTAAAATAATGATTCTACACAGAAGTTAGTATTTTTATAAATAAGTTACATGGGTTGGATATATTCATAAAAGTATACCTAAATCCCAAATTGGAGAATAAACATAAGTCTAATTGGATCAGGATTAACAATTTAGGCTCTATATATAGGGATAATAACAAAACTATCCCCTGAATTCTGATGAAATGCTCAATATATCCCTTCAGTTTTTATAAATTACAAAAATATCACCTCTAATTTGTAAATTAATACAAATTTCACTCTATAGTTTATTAGGTCAAAATTAACAAACAAAATATCAAAATTACCCTCTCTCTAAACTTGTAACAAAATAAATATTACTTAAAGAACAATAAATAGTGTTCAGTGAAAAAAAAAGTGGTAGATGAAAGAGAAAAATGACTAAGAATAAGAAGATTTGGTGAAGAAAAGTCTTATATAATTTTTTCAAAGAAACTTTTTTATTTTTTTAGCTATTTAATTGTATTTAGGTAATAGTATCCTAGTTATTTCAAAAACAATTATTTTGCTACAAGTTATTTCAAAAACAATTATTTTGCTACAAGTTTTGAGATGGTAATTTTGATATTTTATTTGTTAATTTTGACCTAATAAGCTATAGGGGTGAAATTTGTATTAATTTATAATTTATAAAAACTAAAGGGATATTGAGAATTTCATCAAAACCCAGGGGATAGTTTTGTTATTATCCCCCATATATATAAAATATATTAAGAAAAAACTGCTTAGTTTTAACACTAGTGCCACATGCATAAGGCAGAGAGAGAGAGGGAGTTACATACATAGCTCAGTAAAAATAAGGGAGAAAAAGTTTCCTACAACCTCACAGTCTCATCTCATGTCCCAGTATTCCAAAAGATCAAGAAGATGTTCTTGATTATTTTCAAACAAAGGAATCAACTTGGTACCCACTTGCCTCATCAACAAAGAGCTAAAGTATAGACAAAAAGATTCAGAGTTGGAGGTTTGATCACCATCAACAAAGAGATCAAGGAGAAGTATACTACAAGAGGTAAACTCACAAATCTAATATCTAAGATTTATGCGTCTAGATTTAATTTGTGTTAGACGTGATCCTGTGTTTGATATATGTATGATTTATGGTTATGCAAATTATTTTCACGTAAAAAATTTAAAACCTAAATCCGCTAGTTTTTCCGCTGCGTTCATGAAGTGTTCATATATTTTACATTGATTTCATACATGTATGTTTTTTCCTAAGTGTTAGGTTAATTTTCAATAAAATATTGTTTAAAAATGGGGTAAATTTAGAAAAAAAAATGTGTGGAGATAAGATGTGTGTTAAGATATTTTTGTTACCTATATATTTAGAGGAGTATCGATAAAGACACAAAAGTTACACAATTTCACAAATCATGTACATGATGTAGTCCCACTTAAAAAAAAAAAAATTTGTATAGATGAAAATCGTGTCACATAACTGTGTTTAATTTTTGTGTGTAAATTATGTGTGTCCCTAGCATTGATACTTTTGGAGCCAGAAAATTTACTTAAATAAGGTGTACAAAGAGTAGACAGAGGATGTCAATATATTCTTATGAATATAACTTAAAATAACTCAATTACTAAAATATTCTTGTATTCACGTATAGGCAATGGTGCATAAATAATTTTATAATTTATTTTGAGAAGTTGATAGATAAAGGGTCTGTTTGGCATAGCTTCCAAAGATCTTTTGGAGCCCAAAAGTTACTTTTGGGGGTGTTTGGATGAATTGTCAGAAGATCTTTTTTTAATTAGAAGATATTTTTAATGAAGCATGGACCCACTAGCTTTTATAGGAAGATCTTGTAGAGCTTTTACTTCAGGAAGTAAAAGTTATCCCAAACAGGCTTAAAGTCATATGGTTTTTTTTTTTTTTTTTCCAAATTTCTCTAATTTTGTAAACTCACAAAAACTTGTTTCCTTATTTGTACGAGTAAACAGAAAGGTTTTGGATATTTATACTTATTTTTTAAAAAATATTACCAAATTTATGATCTTTCAAAAATAATAAAAGTTCTGTATGACCTCTTTAGGGCATTTTTCTAAATATTTTGGGAGTTAGAAAAGGCAGTGGCATTTTAGTAAATTAACTATCATTTTTTTTTTCCCGGAAACCACGAAGGTTTCTTGGAAATTAATAGCGGAATATCCTGTACGTAAATAAATTATCAGAAACCACAATGGTTTCTTGGAAATCAGTTTAGTTTCCTTTTTTAACTTTAGTTTGGTTTCCTGTACGTAAATAACTTTAGTTCTTTTTTTTTTTTAATTAATATTAGAAGCTAGAAACTATTTTTACTATTGGTTTCCAACTATTGGTTGTAGTTATTAGAATCTAATAGTGAATCAAGAAATAGAAATCAGAAAGCAAAAATAAGTTGGTTAGTGATATTCTTGAAATCAAAAACTAAATTGGTTTTATTGCTTTTACTTCAAAAATATAATTACTTAATTTGAGAACTAGATCATATTCTCTAGCGACCTTGCTCAATGTCTCAGTCAATTCTTACTGCAAGGTATTCTACAAAAAAGAAACTACAGTAGTTTTAAGGAAACTTTCATTATTTTCTGTGATTTGAAAAAAAAACACAATGGTTTCTAAAAAACTCTCGTGGTTTTCTGTGATTTACTTAGCTACAGAGTATTCTACAAAATAGAAACCACAATGGTTTCTAGAAAACCTTCTTGGTTTCCTGTGATTTACTTAGCTACAGAGTATTCTGCTAAAGGAAACCACAATGATTTCTTGTGATTTACTTAGGTACATAATATTTTGTAAAAAAGAAACCATTGATGGTTTCCAAGAAACTTTCATGGTTTCTTTTGATTTATTTAGCTACAGGGCTTTTTGTAAAAAGGAAACCACAATAGTTTTCAAGAAATGTTCGTAGTTTCCTGTAATTTGCTTACATACAGGACATTCTGCTAAAGGAATCCAAACTCAAATTTATTTTTAAAGTAAAAATAGCATAAATATATATTGTTAGCTAAGCTCGTAATCAGGAATCCAATTAAGTAATGGAATCCACATGAGACTACAAATTTAGGTAACTTCTACATCTCAAAAGGATTTGTAACAAATAGTATCCTATATGATTTTACTAAAATGGCACATACCTACCACACCCACCTTTGGCAACCGAGCCCCCAGTAAGAAATTGCCAAAGTAATAGAGGAACCACAAAAAGTAGTAGCTACAAGTAAACAAGATATTTTCTCATTATTAATCTAATTACTAACAAGAGTGACTAATTACAAATTGGTGACTGATTTTTATTACTCAAATTGACTGTTATTTTCCAATAATCAATTTGGTTACCATACACTAAAGGTACATGGGTTGTATTGCCATTTACTTATATAATTTGATTAATTCTTTAATATGCATATCATTCTGGGGAAAGTTAAGAAATCTTTTACAATTCTTGTACTGTTGAAGAAGCTTAATATATAATAACTATTGTAACTAGCTAGTACAAAGTAGCAAATAACCATCAATCAAATTTATTAGTATTTTTTTTACATGAAAATTTATTAGTATTTTATTTCTTTTAATTTTAGGAAACCTATGTGGAGAATAACTTTGATAATGATACATTTACAAAAGAAATAGGTGAAAAAATTAAAAAAAAAACTCTCAATCAAAAAATACTCGAAGTAAGAATGTATATATATAATTAAGGATGCATTTGCATGTATATATACATAATATATATAATAAATCATAATATACAAAAGCTGATAAATCTTGACCAAGTAATAAAATTAAAAAAATAAAAGTCTCGGAAGAAGTAAAGAAACTAAAAAAAATGACAGAATTTCATAAAAAATTTTAATAACCCAACTAACCGAATTCATATGTAATACTCGTAGAACTAATCTATGTCGAGAGCATAGTGGAGCAAAAGTTATTGGAAAATTAATAAAGAAAAAAAAAGGAGGGAGGGGCAAAAATCGAATCTTGAGCTAAAAACAAAACCAGAGAAAGCTTCAATGGTGAATTGAAAATAGAAACTAAAACCCAAGTATCCAGATGGAGATTTTGAGAAAATAAAGGTAAATGAGAGGTGGGATTTATACCGTCACCTACCAACATAGTCGTCAACCTTTGCTCATACAACACCGCTTGCAAACCATGACGCCTTAACCCATATCCGCGATGCCAACACCACCTACAAACCGCAATATCGAGTCCTCAACCCGGACAGTGACGTTACTACTATCGACAAAACGATGACGCTGAACTTTCAGCCCAAATTCGTGATGCCGCCATCAGCAATGCTCACGCCTCCAAACGATTTAGATTTGTGCTTCAAGAGGAATGTGTCATTTTTCTATAAAAAAATCGCACAAAAATTTGTGTTTTTGGCTAGATCGTATTTTGGTCAATATTTTCCAAAAGATTGTAGCAGGTGTCATTTTTCCTAAACGGAATAGGAATTTTCTACTTATTCACTTTCCCTTTGCGGCCCATTACATTTTAATAAAGATAGCTTATGATAGTGGGCTCATTTTTTTTTTTTTTTTTTTTTTGAAAGGATAGCTTATGATAGTGTTAAATCATTGTGATACACGGTGTCATATTTATCAAATATATATACAAATATAATCCAATGATACATAACATTAACAAAATATAACATTCAACACGGTATAAATTTTATCTTTAAAAAAAAAAAATACAAACAAACACCGTGTAAACTTTTTTCTCTTGAGAAGTCCCTTTAAATTATAACATAATATTAGGAGGAGTAGTTGATACATGACGTTGCACTCCTAACGTGAGGTTTAATGTCGTGACTTGTGTGGACTTTGATAAATGATCTCAAAGCTCTTACGACTCCAAGCTATTGGACAGATAAGATAAGTGTTAGAAGTTCTTATTAGTTATTTATTAATAAGAAGGCTACTTTAACATATAACAAATGTTCCTTTCAAAAAAACATACAACAAATGTATTAAAACACTCTTGTAAGATTTCAACATGACAATGTGAGCAAATATCAAATGGACACATATATAAGGCAAAACTTAAAAGAGTCAATGTGACGATAAAGGTTCACTGCTTCTTTCCTTCTCCAGTAAAACAGTTTGGATGAAATGACGAATTATGAATATAATAATGTTAAAAAAAATAAAATAAAATATTTTCGTTTGTTTCTTTTTTCCTGGAAATTTTGTGTGTTTATTCTGATTCTATCGCAGATACGTATTCACCATACATTATTAGTTTTTTTTTTTAATACTACTCATATATATACCATGGATTATGATTGAACAAAAATGATTCCTTACAAAAGTGAAAAATAAAAAATAAAAACGAAATTATGTCAATGTGTGGGGTGGCAGTATTTAGTTGTCAACGTCAACAAGGATGGCTTTTTATTAGGTGAATCATATGAGAGCCTAACAAAAGTAATAGGCAATTGTTTCTCCTTTCAAATTAAAAGTCTTCCCGTCGAAAGCTACGACCTTTGGTTCCAATGTTCACACACGATAATTGGATTTATCCTCGTTGAACAAAAAAACTCAGCCTTTTTGTTATTTTCTTTATCCTTTTAAAGCGAAAAAAGAATAGTTTATCAATACATAAAAAGAATCAAGTTAGTTTAGAGGTATAAATAGAAGGCAGTTATATATGGGGTGAGTAGTAAAATTAAGAATGTCTGTTGCGTCTTAAGCAGAGGTGAGCTTTGACGGGTTTGTGATCAGAGCCGTATATATCGTCCATTGATTCATAAGAGTGCAAAGTTGCATCGATATGATCCATGTCTTGTATCTTGAACAAAATTCGATCCGTCCATGATGGCACTCTCACCTGTGTAAATATATACACGCAAAAGGTAAAGAACTTAATAGAATTTATAGACATTACTCTTAAGTATTTTGTAAAACTTACCATGCAGTTATATGCCTAGTAGAAAATTTTAGTACTACCATATATTACAAAGTACGTACAAAATTCTTTTTTTAAAAAATTGTATTTACTAATTTATTATTAATTGTTTGGTGAATTTCATTAGTATTTGTATAATGTCGATGTCTATAGGGAGCGACATTAAAGTCATCAACAATTTCCCCGAAAAAATAAATTATAGAAAAAATGACAAGTCATCCCAAAATAAAAATACATAGCAGGCCATTTAAAGGAAGAAAAAGCTGAAAAACGACGACTTTTAACTTTAATATATGGTTTATTTCTAATGTCGTTTTTGCATGATCATAAAACGACTATCGTCTACTATAGGTCCATAACGAATGTTGCTATACTTAATTAAAATCACATATTGTTTATCTTTTTAAGGACAATGTCGTTTGTTTCATTGTCGTTTAACAAGAAAAGGTTTCTAAGAAACGACATGCGTTTTGTTATGTAGTTATTAAGTTCCTCAACATAAACGGCGTGTATTTCATATGGAGTAGAACACACATGCTATTTTATTGTCGTTTTTTACAAAAACATGAGAAGGCATGCAAATGCATTTCTTTTTGTTTTTTGGAATTTTACATGCTGAAGAATAGTTTTTAAAAGTTTGAAATTAACTAATTAGAATCAAAATGTAAAATTATACATGGTAAACAGTATATGTTAAAAAAAATTAGTATATTTACATATTTCATTTTTCTTTTCTAAACATTATAAGAAACACAATTTCTAAATCTTTGTTCCGAAAGTAGATATACATTACAATATTCAACCATTTTTATTGAAATATAAGTTTTTTTTTTAAACATGTGAAATACATATTTTAAGAATATATATATATATGGGAACTAGTACAATAGGTATTTTTTTATTCACTATTGGTAGGTACATCAATTTTAAATCTAACGGTTACAAATATAAATGCTATCGTTTATCATTTAATTCATATTGGAACTTATTTTAATATAATTAATTATAACCGTTAGATTCTAATCTAACGGTCAAAATTGATGTACCTACCGATAGTACTGAATAAAAAAAATATCTATTGTATATCTACTTAACACAGCAAATGCATCAAACTAACGCATATATATATATATATATATATATAAGTGCATGATAATGTACATTTTTAAAATTTAAAATTTGGAATACAATACTATGTATCATCTAGCTTATCGGGTAATTATTCTTCATGACAAGAACTTAACTTTTTTTTTTTAATTTTTGTAATTATTCTTCATGACAATAACCTTTTTTTTTTTTCCAATGTCCTATTCCTAAGATGTCAAATGTATAGACTTGTATTCTTGACACTATGTGTATATCAATATAAATTGAGAAGAAAAACATGTATTATGTACACATATTTATTTATATACCTTGTAACTTGTATCGTAGTTGCTGGTTCCAACGTTATACTTATATGTTGGCTTGAACGTTAATCTACCCTCGCAATATCCATCGAAGATTTGTCCTCTTTCAGCCTCTTTCAGTAGCTGATCCTTGCTCCTCAGAAGCTGCATGCATGCACATACACCAAATACATATCTCTTAATCGTATAATATAAAATATTCATATATATGACCAAGTTATAAAGAAGCCTTATTTTATTTTTGTGTGTATAAGCATAAGAGGTAACTAAAAAAAAAAAAAAGAGCTTTACTTTGTGAAGGTTTTTGCGGATTAAATTCCTGGCGGGGTGTGAATCGATGCCTTGAAGCCTGTAATTTAGATCTCCCAGCCAAACAGTGACCTGTGTGGGTCTCTCATAAGGGTTCCATGTTTTAGAGAAGAGCGAGTGTGATATGTGCCTGCACTGCCAGTTTCTCTCTTCCACTTTCCCAGCATGAGCTGAAATTTTATTTTATTAATATTTATTGTTAGAATTCCTGGTAATAATTTCCACATTTAGAAGATTTAGTTTGGTTTAAAATTTTATTGTTATCAATTAGTAAGAATATTAGACATCAATTTAGATGTGATTTACAGGATTTCTTGGTCATTATATTGGTGTGCTTATCCCTTAATTTTAGGAGTTGCGTCTGTTAGGCTCCTCCAAATAGTTAGTTTGTATTCCTCTTCTCCATAAATAATAAGGAAGAATGTAGCGTTATATTTTCTATTGCCTTTATTTATTTTACTTATTATTAAATTAAGAGAGAGAGAGGGAGAGAGAGAGAGAGAGAGAATGTGATAAAAAAAATGAAGAAAGAAAAATATTTAATTAATCATCAAGACGTACGGCGCCGTTTAATCAATTGCTTTCTATATATATTAATAATAAGATTAATTACGTACCTGAGAGATGGCAAGAGACGAACATCATCTGGATGGCTTTGTAGTTAATGCGGATTGCCACTGCACCCTTCTTTCTCCCGATTACTCCTCCGCATCCCCCAACCGAATGTTTATCCACCTTTAATTCTGACATATATATATATATATATATAAAAATATATATGTGCATACCAAATTAGTACTAATATATACGTACGTTATTCATTTATATAAAAGGACCAAGTTAATGAACCTGATGATCACCTTTGATGGAAAAATCTGAATCCTTTGGCCCAAAAACGTACAGCTGCAATGACTGCATAATGGCTTCTCCTAACAGCCTTCATAATTAATATTGCATTAAGTTAGGAGTAATATAGAATTAACAAATTTGATTAATTAATGTTAATTGAAGTGGTCATGTCATATACACGTGGGTCGTGGGTCGGGTCGAATTTGATTAATCGTAATGACTTACATGTAAGATTCAACAAGAGCTGCCTGTAGAAGTTGTGAAACGTTTCGGCGTGGCACTTCTTGTAGACCTACCACTAGAAGATCAAACTGTCTCTCGTCCCCCACTACCTCTGCCAAATCTTCGTCAGAGACCTTTTATAATTAGAGAGAAGACGCACAAGAAATTAAAGAGAGTCAAATCATCAATATCGGAAGTTAAATAATATTGATTTAGCAAGATGTACACATAATATTTGTATTATATATACGTATAATATGATCAATGCTAAGTAACGGTTATAAAGTATATAACCAGAGCTAGATTTAATTTCTAAGGAAAATAGATTAATGGACTGACTACCTTCCCATTCATGTTCCAAGTGACGACGCAGATACAAATATCCGAATCGGTCGGTAACTCGCACAGATTTTCCGCTTTTATGGTCTTTATTCCGAATCCACGAATATCAGTACTACTACTACTTGTGTCGTTCTTGGAAACTTTTGATTTTTTCTTCCACTTGGATCTTCCACCGCGAAATCTAACCGAAAAAAAAAAAAAAAAAACCACTTTCAAACACAATATTTCGTCATCCAATTTTTTAATCAGAGTTTATAATATAAGAAATGATTAAGCTACACATACTAACGCCAAATATTTGGTGAAAGAAGAGAAACTGCACGCATGGATTATGGATAATATATACCTTTTACCAGCATGAATGGAGCTGAAATTTCCCATTTTTCAATTTTCTGCTTCTTGATTCGACAAAAATTTAGTAATGCTCTCTCTCTCTCTCTCTCTCTGACTTACAAATATTGTTGGATATGGAAGATAATAAGAGAGGGTTGGATTTTAATTCGCAAAGATTGACTCTTACTTTAAATACAGCTTGGCTTTTGGCGGTGAAATTAGGGAAGGAAAGTCAAACTTCGAAAAGAATCTGATATGTTACTCCCATTTGGAAATTGGAAATTGTGGTACTTCTTTTCTTCCACGAGTTAGGTTGCACGGTATTGACAAAACGAAAAGAAGTTAAATCAAAGATGAAAAGGACAATCTTCCTCCCCAAAAAGTATATTATAACATATGATCATATCAATAATTTTATGCATCTAAAAGATAGATCTTAGTCTTTTTAATTATGTTCATGAATCGAATTATCTGGTGATGGGAGTGGGATAGTGGGAATGTGGGATCCTCTTATACGGGGGCTTAATTTCGATCTCATGAGCTATACCTGGTAATAATGGCCCCCAATGTCAACGCCAGTTGGTTTGCATGACGGGCTTAGGCCCCAACGAAATTAGTCCTGCCGAGAATTTATAATAAATGGCCCTTTTATAAGATTAATTTGAAAAATGCCATTTTTTACACCTATTTAATAAATGACCTTTATATAATTTTATTTTGATAAATAACCGTTTCTTAGTTGATCTAATTTTTTATAAAGTAAACCAATGTTTTATGAAGTAAATCAACTTTTAAAAAATAAATCAATATATTTAAATATACTAAATATGAAAAATAGTCATTTATGAAAAACGACTATTTTTTAGCCGTGTTTGAAAAATTGTTATTTTACAAACTATGATCTATTTGGCTAAAAAGCCCACGACTTTGCCCTCCTTAAGGCTTAAGCTGTTGAGAAAAGGACATGGATAGGACTATTTGGGGTCATTTTTTCTTTTCTAGGACTATGTTCATATACTGACTTTTTTAAGACCAAAACCTAGGACTAGGTAGAGAAAGGAAAAAACGAGTTTCCTAATCTGCCTTTGGCCAAAAATGAGGACTTGGTAGGTGAGAGCATTAAATTGATGTCATTTCATTTTGTTACAGTTTTTCTTCATTTCCCTTCTATTTTCATTTTCTCTCTCTAAAACTAAAGCTTGGTTTCCATCTCATGAAAAATATGAAACCACTTTTTCCTCTCTTGCTTAATTAGCCTCTCCATCTCATGAGGAACATGAAAACTTGGGTATTCTCGCTCTCTCTCTCTCTTTTTCTCTCTTCTCTTTTTCTTCTTGATGGATTCTGTCACAAGATATTATTATGAGGATATGATTTTTGAGTTATTTTGTAGACATAAAAAATACTCTTCCTACCAATAAGACTACTTGCGTGGAGTTCATTTAATTCAGACTCAGTTGAGATAAATTTTAAAATTACACCCTGAAAGAAATCCTAATAACCAGATCAGTGCTAACACTAAATTTTAGCTGTTTTTATCTGTGGTCAAGATGTTCTTGACTTTGAGTCAGAAAGTTCTTGACTTAGGATCAAGAAGTTCCTGACATAGTGTCAAAAAGTTATTGATTTAGGGTCAAGAACTTCCTAACCACAAGTGATGAATTTTTTTGACTTAGTTCTTGATTTAGGGTCAAGAAGTTATTGGCTTGGAGTCAAGTTTTTCTTTACTTCGGGTCAAGAAACAATTGACTTAGGATTAAGATATTCTTGACCCGAGGTCAAAAAGTAATTGACTTAAGATAAGTGATTGACTTGGAGTTAGCAACATTTTTAGTAGGGGTCATGATGTTAGTACTTAAGTGTAGTTTGATATACAACTTGATCATGATGTTATATATAATGTGTTCTTAAATTTATATATTTTCCCAAGAACAGTTTGGCATGAAGTTAATAATAACTTGAGAGGAAGTGCAAAATAATTTGACATGCAGTCAAAAACAATCTGACCTCAAAGTAATTCTAACAGACTATTATCTCAAAACTCATAAAGTCGTTCTTGACCCTAGGTTTTACTTGTCAACTTGACCTATGGTCAAGGAATAATTGACCTGGGGTTAAGTAATATTTAACATAGGGTCAAGTTGTTTTTGACCTGATATAGTTAACAAATTATTTATTAAATGAACTAAACTTCACTAAAAAGTATGCTAAATAGATATTAGACAAAATGATAGTTATACTAATACAACAAAACAAAAGTAAAAACTAGATATGAATAATGAAAAAAATTGTCTAAAATATATCCACAAAATAAATCATTGTCTTTTCCCTAGAAATTGGGTCACTCCTCTTGGTCAGTTTCGGCTCCTCTTTCTACAATGTATAATAATATAATTTGTATGCAAGCTTATGATGAAAGTATTCTATCCTCTCTGTAGTGACCTTGGTAACAAACTTGTCGGATATCATGAACTCGACGTACTTCATCCCAAGCATCCCATAAGTCTATGTTGGAAAATAGTAAAACATTAAGTTAAATCAAACAAGTAAGGGTCAAGTGAAATCTGACCCAAGGTCAAGTGTGACTTGACCCAGGGAAGATCAAGAAGAACTTAACTTGGGGTCTAGAAGAACTTGATCTCACGTTAAGAAATCCTATAAAGGGTTTTACTTAAAATTGTTCCTATAACAAATGAGAAAATAACATAGACATAGATATACCTGCCAAAATTTTCACCATAAAATCCCCATTCCATAATACAAAGAGAAATGGACATAGACAAACTCAAAAAATAAAGATTTTTGCATAAACACTAAAAAAAAATTTACCTTTCTATCATGTTCTATCGGCCTCTTTTCTTTCTAATCGGCCGATTCACTGGGATCTTTTTCTCTTCTACTACCTTCTTCTTTTTCACCGGAGTTCTCAATCACGATGGAAAGTTTCGGCATAACATATTTTCGTCATTTTGAGACTTTTTTGGTTTGTTGAGACGAGAACAATGGGTTGAATACCTTAAAAATTAACTTCGGTGAATCATTTTTCAATTCTGCGATGATTTTTGATAATTTTTAATTCCGCACTTGTGGGTCTTTTGTTTCAATTTTGAGAGAAAATAGAGAATGGCGAGAGAAAGAGAACTGGAGAGAGAAATGAGTGAAAAGGAGGAAGAAATAGAGTTTTATAGAGAAATGTGAGGTTATGTCAATCAATTGTGGGTGGAGTCATGTCACTGAGTTGGCTGAGAATTTTGAAAGGATATATGGTCATTTGCTTTGTGTAGGCCCAATTTTTGGTCCAAAAATAACTTATTAAAAACAATCTAGTCACAAAAAAGTCAAAATGGTCCAAATTAGTCCAATCCATGTCCGTTTCTCTTAAGCTATTTACACCTGTAACTACTTTAAAAGATAACCTATTACTACTTTAAAAGATAAGAGTGTAAGCCTAAAGGAAAATCCCAATAAATACACGGCACGCCGTAGTTTAATATAAGTAGAAACGATGAGTGATACGTAATGTATGAACAGCAAAGTACCAATGAAGTCAATGAAAAAGCGAAGGGAAAAAGAAAAAAAAAAAACACTCCTACAATTCGAGCCTGAACGTACTTTGAATTTTCTAATCTAATGGACATAAGTGCGAGTAGAATTAGAGCGAAAGTCCTATATTAAAAATATTTATTTCAATCTGTAATAGGAAAAATACATAAACCACTCATAAGTAGTCACCTGTTCTCGTTGTTACGTATTGTGTATTCCAGAAAATTGCAGAACCAATCAATCTAAATCTACAATTGTTAATACCATGAAATTTGACATATGAGATGTTTGACTGTTCATAATCGGTAGATCTGACTTTTTCAATAATATGGGCTTTTTTTTTTTTTTTTGAGGTCAATAATATGAGCTTTGATCTCAAAAAAATAAAAAGGAGATTTGGCATGTGAGATGTCGCAATTCAATTGGTAATTTTTTTTTTTTTTATATATTTGTAGACGGGTTTCTTTTAAAATTTCAGGCCTAAAATACCAAAAAATTGGAAAATTGGAAACTTCTAGGCTGATTTTTCTGAACAATTCTGGATTGATTTAAAAAAATCACTTTCTAAAAAATATTTTAGAAAAATAATACTTTCAATTAATATTTAGAAAAATACCACTTTTTATTCAAAATTGGTATTTTTCAATGATACTCAAAATAACCAGATGGGTTACTTGAAGTAACCAATTAAGTTACCTCAAGTATCTCAATAATTGATAAAAAGTGATATTTTTTTAAATACTTTTTAAAGTGGTTCTTTTCTAATTAAAATTCGAAACTTTTCAAATAATTTCAAAATTTGGGATTTTCAGCTTTTTTGAAAAATTGCTATAAAAAAATCAAATTTCCTCATTTATAGGCATGCCTTCTAATACATAATAGGAAAAAATAGTAAAGAGGAAATATTTGAATTAAAATGAATTAAAATTTGAGTTATTCCTTGCCAATTGAACTTAGTACATATGTGAGAGATTTACTTTCCCCCCCAAAATGCGTAAATAAGACATGAATCTAAATAATTAGAAAAAGTGAAACAAGTATTTGCATTCTATTATAGATTAGCAAATATGATGCTAGATATATTTCTTTAATTTATGAATTGAATGGCGACAAGGCCTGCAACATATTCTATAGGGTTATTGATAGTAATGCTCCTGAATTATTGTCTGAGTACTACTTTGCTCCCTTAAATTTTAAATTTATATATTAACGGTCTCCGAACTTTTAAAATATTTCAAAAATAGTCTCAAACTAAATTTCTGTCAATTTTCAAATGGAACTTAGTCACGTGTTGACCATGTGATGAGTGATTCCAAAAAATAACACATAAAACCGTATACGACTTAAAGAAGTACACGATTTAAAAAAATAACACATCAAACCGTATATGATCTAAAGAAGTATATAATTCTAGAGAATAACACATTAAACCGTATACGACCTTAAGAATGTTTTAAGAATTTTATAATTATTTTAAATAAAAATATTTTTTATTTTGTGAGAAATTAATATTATTCTTTAAATAAAATATATTTATTGATTATTTAAAAAATGACAAAAAATGATTAGCACTAATCAGCCCCTAAGGTCATGGATTCAACTAGACGCAGATATTAAACAAAATATGAAGAGTAATATTAATTTTTCACGAAATAAAAAAATAATTTTATTTAAAATAATTATAAAATTATTAAAACATTCTTAGGTCGTATACAGTTTGATGTGTTATTTTCTAGAATCTTTAGATTATATACGGTTTGATGTGTTATTTTCTGAAATCGTATACTTCTTTAGGCCGTTTACTGTTTGATAGAATCGTGTATTTCTTTTAAATCGTATATAGTTTTATGTGTTATTTTTTGGAATCACTCATCACATAGTCAACACGTGACTAAGTTCCATTTGATAATTGACGGAAGTTTAGTTTGAGACTATTTTTGAAACATATTAAAAGTTCGGAGACCATTAATATATAAGTCTGACATTTATGGAACAAAGTGGTATTCAGGCAATAATTTGAGGCATTACTGTCAGTAATCCTATTATATGTTGATTCCATTTCAAAAAAAAAAAAAAAATGAGATAGAAGGTGAATAGTCAACATTGGTAAAGCGTAGGGTTTAATTTACATGCGGACTTGATTGAGCTATTTAATCTTCCGTGGGATGGATCCAGTTTCGCTTCACTCAAACCTTTCAAGTGAGTAATTTCATCCATTTTCACCCACTTTAGAAATTAGAACACATAAATCTTATTTCATATTCTTTGATTGCGTCTATTGTCTTGCCCCTTCTTCCTTTTTTTTTTTCGGGTCTACCCTGAAAAAAGACAAATTTTTTGCTGTGTTTTAACTTTCAAGAATAATTTTTTTTAAAAAAAAAAACAATCCTAGTTTTGACATTTTATGTTATTTTATCAAAATTTTATAGGCAAGGCATAACTATTAACGCTCTTTCAACTACAATGAGACACTTTCTGATTTATTTTTTTTTTATACGACATTTTCTAAAACGCACTCGGATTGAAATTTGAATTCGTAAGCAAAAAAGAAGCATATCACATCACAAGATCATGAGGATGAAACTAGATAGAATCAGTGACTTGCAAGAGAATGTAACGGACGAGATTCTCTCGCTTTTACCGATACAGGATGCAGTGAGGACAAGTCTCCTATCAAGCAAGTGGAGGTATAAATGGACTATGCTTCCGGACTTGTGTTTGATTTTTCATCTTAGCTCTTTTCTTCTCAAGGTGATCAAGAATATGAAGCTGATTATAACTTGAATAAGTCTGTGAGTTTCATTGATCACGTTCTCTTGCTCCACATGCATTGGCCCAATACACAAGTTTGAGCTCTCTTATGGAATTTCTCCTCCTCCTATATCCATAGTGTCATAGATCGGTGGATTCTTCATCTATCGAGAAGAAACTCAATCAAGGACCTGATACTTGATATTTCTTTGGGAACATAGTATAGGGTGCCTCCTTGTTTGTTCTCTTGCCAAGGTTTGACTGATTTGGGGG
>JXTC01000003.1:2837239-2859087 GCA_002914845.1 Trema orientale
TAAAACCCTGGTCCTTTTTATTTGCTTTGATTCATTTATCTCTTTCACACACAAGCCACATCTTACGATCTTTAAATTCATTGTTGACAAAACCTCCGTCAACAACTAGTAACATGAAAAGGGCGTTACTTGTTGCTTTGTTTAGTAAAATCGAGCTTTAGCTTCGTTTAATTTGACAGAATTGCGGGCTACCTGAGCTTTATTGGATTCTAGAATTGTGTTGATTACGTTTTCTCTAGAAATGATCAATAGATTGGTAGTGCCAACCAAAACTCGTCTACTTAGTATGGTAACATCTAAGGATGTTCTTTGTTATAATTGGAATTTAGGTGTTTGATATTTCCTTTAAGCAAGCACCACACTTTCTTCTCTTCTATGTCTTACGTCTAATATTATCTTCGGATGTTGTCGCTGGGCTTCTGCAGCTGGGTGGCCACTTGAGGTGACTGTACAGCCTGAGAGTTGGCCGAGACCAACAGCAAGTAATGTGGTACAATAAATAAACCGACAGGGACTTCAAAAGACGACAATTGAAATAGAGGACAATGGGTTACAATTATTTAGGAAAAGGATAACGACTTGAAAAAACGATGACGGAATAAAAACGGCAGCCATTAAGAAAATGACTATGGAACTATATGTACGAGGATAACTGCAAAATAGTATCTGAAGTATGACATTTTTACAATTTTAATTATGATTTTTAGTTTGTGCAAAATTATACCTCTATTTTTTTAGAAAAAATTATTCTTTTATATTTAAAATTTCTGTAAATATCTACATTTTGTGTCTAAATTAACTTTATTTCTGCTAATAAACTGTTAAATTCTATTATTGAAAATAACTTAATGGATGGTTATATGATTCTAGAAGTTGTAGAATTGGGTCCATTATGTTTTCTCTACAAGTGGTGTATGTTTTTATTTTTGTCCAATATTACTTTTGGATGTTGACGCTGGGCTTCTGAAGCTCGGTGGCCACTTGAGGTGATTGTGCAGCCTGATAGATGGAGATAGGATGAGAAGAACAACAACCAACATTGTACTATATAACAATGACATGAAATACGACAACTACTTTGCAAACGACAATGACTTGAAAACGACAATGGAAATCATATCTCAACCTTAACACACAATATTAATCCCTAATAAACACAACCATTAATAAACGCGACTTTGGAATAAAAAGGAGAATGGTTTATGTGCTGACAAAAGGACAACGACGTGAAACTACGATGGAATAGAAGACAGACATTAAGAAAAACGACCATGGAACTTAATCGACAATGATTACGAGTGCGAGAAAAAAAAGGGCAATGAATTATAGAAAAAATGAGGGTCAATCGTTATCTCATCTCTGAATAATAACTGAAATCTTATTTAATCGTTTTGGATGGTCTTAGATTAAAAACTATTGTTAAGCCGAGGATAAAAGTTTATAAATAATAATAAAAGAATTCTGGTAGCAAGATATGATATTTTTAAAGGTTTCAAATAAGATATGATTCCTTGAAAAAAAAGAAAAAAAAAAAGAAGAAGACTTGATATTCTCTAGAAAAAAATCGATATTTTAAGGTTTAAAGTAAGATTTGAGATTCTCATTAAAAAAATATATATGGGATATTATCAAGTGCTATAAATAGGATTATTCCAAATAAATTAAATCATAAGAATTAGTAGAAAATGGAGAGGAGAAAACAATATCTAGTATAGGTGTTCAAAATCCATACAATCTAATCCGCAAAGTCCGAATATCTGCATATGTCTAGATTGGATTAGATGGAATTAATGAAATCGACACTTCTGCGGAATTTAGATATATTTATCAATCCAATCCGATCCATACTTTTTGTAAATGTTAATATATATATATATGTTGTAAATTTAAGATGTTTTATAATTCATATATGTTATAAATTTTACTAATGGTTATAATTTAAGATGAAAAATCTTTTTAAATGAAAACAAAATGCTAAAATGATGAGTAATGAGCCAAATTTATTAAAAAAAAGGCCTAAATTTATGCATCTAGAATAAAAAAATAACCGATCTAAAGTAACCAATCCAATCCGTACATTTATAGATCGGATTGGATTAGTTAAAAGGTTTTATGCGAATTAGATTGGATAAGTTTTCTGAAATCCACACTAGTATAGATCAGATATAATTTCCTGAAAAAAGTGTGGATTGGATTGGATGAACACCCCTAATATTGATACGAACCCTGCCAATTTGTGACGAAACCCGAAACAAGGATGATGCCTAGGACCGTTCTACAATCAGATTCAGATGGAAAACTTCGACCCAAAACCTATAACGAGATGTGAACCTTGGTATAAATGAAGAAGCCACAATCAAGGATGGAAAGCTCGATTGATAAGTCAAGGGATGAATGCTACAGAAAAATCTGATAAGTTCGAATAAGTTCTCAAAGAACCAAAGAGAAATTACTCTCAATTTTAATGAATTGTAATCTGTTCTATTACATTAAGCTAATGGCTATTTATATACATAGGATCACAAAAATTGGTAGCTAAATATCTCTTAAAAAGCTTCCCATAACAAGAAAAGGAAACTAAAATATCCTAATTTCAATTCTGAAAGTCGAATTCCTACAATTACCCTAAAACAAACTTACTTCACAATAAAAAAAAGAAAGTATAATAATTGGCATGCAAGCCTTACAACTCAACAATAAAAATAATAATAAATAAATAAGAAATGTAATTTAGTTAGTTGCAGCCAACCATTCTTCTTGAGGAGTCAAAATCGAGTAAGTATCCAAAATCATGAAACCAAGCTTGTAATTCACGCACCCCTTGAGCTATTCCCCTTGGAGAGTCTTTTCTAGAATATTCCAAAGCTAGAATAATGAAAATCTAATCTTGTGGACCATGTATAACATCAACCTTGGGCCACCAAGAATTTATCTCGGTCCAAATACTTTGAATCAGCCCATTGAGAGACTCCTTGAACCTTTTAGCTCGAGCTCTTGTAACCGGTTCAATTGGAACTTGAAATAGCTCCTTTGTAACCATACCTTGATTTGCATCATTCCCCTCCTCTTGAAAAGGATTTTTCCTCAGATCATCACCTTGCTTATATCGGATGATGTATGGAAACATTTCAACGAATTCCATCCATCGTGCATGCCTCTTATTCAACTTGTGTTGACCTTTAATGTGCTTCAAGGACTTATGATCAGTGTGAATCACGAACTCATTAAACCAAAGGTAATATTGCCATGTTTCCAAAGCTCAAACCAATGCATATATTTCTTTATCATAAGTAGGGTAGTTTAATGCTGCCCCACTTAGTTTCTCGTTAAAATATGCAATTGGTCGTCTTTCTTGCATAAGAACTCTGCCAATACCTAAACTTACGCTCGTTGGACTCGACCATTCTTGAATAGCACGAATCTTTTCTTCATCAACCTACCTTTGTAGTTCCTTTGTCTCCTCGGAGTTACTCCTATAGGCTAGTTGGTTTGGAATGATAGCACCGTGCCCGAAGTCAATTTGATACTCGATCCCTCGGACTAGTGGTAATCCACAAGGAATTTTCTCGGGGAAAACATCATTAAATTCCTGTAAGAGAGAAACAATAGAACTAGGCAAAGAAGCATCAAGTTAGTTAGTGTTTAAAAATGTCTCCTTGTACAAGAGTACAATCATTGGCTGGTTCGAAAATATTGCTATCTTAATTTCTTTGGCTTTTACATAAAAAATGTTTTGTTTTCTCTCTGTTTTTCTTTCAATGGCCGAATCTATTATTGTCTTTTCTCTCTTTTTTTCTTCAGCCTCTCTATCTTTTTCACTCTTTCTCTTTTGTTCACTCTCTTTTTGTAACCTTACTTGATCTTCATGAACTTCTTTTAGTGTCGAAGGCATCTAGTATGAAAGATGTTTCCTTGTTGTACCTCTTCTTCGTCTTTGGCTTGCGCACTAAGAGCTCTCCTCGCCACCAAAAAATCTCCTTGGACAGGGTATTCCTTTTCATCGGCATCCTTCAATGGTAGCATAAGATCGGTGTCATCTTCATCTTCAGTTTCAATCTCACCATTATCTCATAAATACCATAACTCTTTTGTTTGGACATTGACTAGCTATGTGACCCCTACCTTGGCATTTAAAGCACTTGATATCACGATTCCTAGAAGTAGAAGAATCTGATTTACCTTGATTTCCGTGGCTGGTCACATCTTGCTTTTGCTCAGTTTTCGGCTTCACTGTAGGTTGTCTCTCATCTTTCTGCCATTGATTCGATTTCCAAGCAGATGTACTTGGACTTTGGCTTGGATGCGTGCTACCTCTCCTCTTGAGTTGGTTCTCAATTTTTATTGTTATGTGTACCATATTCTCCAACTCCATATAATGTTACAATTCTACTATATTAGCAATTTCACGATTCAAACCAACCAGAAATCTAGACATTGTAGCCTCACGGTCCTCCTCTACGTTCGCTCGAATCATAGCAATCTCCATCTCCTTATAATATTCCTCTACACTCCGGTTACCTTGCCTAAGGCTTTGCAGCTTATTATACAATTCCCGGTAGTAGTGGCTTGGAACAAACCGTTTTCGCATTACAGCTTTCATCTCCTCCCACGTCTCTACTAGATACTCTCTATTTCTTCTCCTATTCATCACTGATTGATCCCACCATACAATTGCATAATTTAAAAATTCAATTGCAGCAAGCTTTACCTTCTTATTCTCGGAGTAATTATGGCAATCAAATACTAATTGATAAACTCTATTTTTATTAGAGTTATTTGTGCTTTTTATTTATTAAAAATATGTGTCATAGAGTAATTTTTTATTTAGATTTTAAGTAACTTAACTTGTTTTATTTTATTTTGTTTTAGATTTAGTTTTATTTAATTTTATGTTATTTTTATTAGGATTAGGTATTTTAATTTAATTAGTTTAAGTTAATTTAATTTGAATTAGAATTTCATTAGTTTTAGGTTTTTATTTTAATTTAATTTGATTTGATTTAGGAAAAAAAAAGGAAAATCGGATGAAATAAATACTTTAGATGTGCGAGTTGAAGAAGGAGAAGTCAAGCACCATTTTCAGCCGTTGGATCGAGGTTGGATTGCATCTGCCAGGCGCATGCTCTTCACGCTCGGAGGAAGGCGAGTGGTCGACTCGGATGAGGAGACAGCTAGGGCCCACGAGCTGATGGCTGGCGCAGGAGTCTTCAGGGCGGTCGAATCCCGTGCTTTTCACCACTGGTACAACTGGATTTTTCTCCAATGAGATTTTGCCACATCACCGGGTCAAAGTCAGGTCTTAGTTCAGCCAATGAAAGGTGAGTAACATGCCGAGCTCACGCGTATTTGCCGCAGCGGATTATTGCCCAAGTGGCAGAAATTGCATAGGAACGTGGGGAAATGGGAAAGAGAAAAGAAGAGGAAAAAAAAGGGAAACAGCCACATACTTTCCACCAATCAAAAAGAAGCTTTGGAATCTGTGAATTCACTCTCATCAGCTATAAAAAGGCTACGGGACTAGAGGAAAAAATACACCATTCTAGAGAGAGAAACACAATAGTCAGAGAGATTAATAGAGAGAGCAATTAGAGGCCAAATTGGAAGATGAGGCTTGCGATTATTCTCAATCAATCTGCACTCTGTGAAACTCTCGTTTGTTTATTTTTATTTTTAGTTTTTCATTATGTTGCAAATTTTTATTTTTAGTTTTGTTATTTTCATTATGAACTAAATTAATTTTCTAGGATTACAATGGGATCTCTATATGTAGTTTGAATTATGATGTTACCTCTTTGATTTTATAATTTTAATTTACGAATTGTTTATTCTATTTTGTTCTTAATGCTTTTGAGTACTTGATCACCACTTAAATTGATATTAGTAATCTGTTTGAACTTGGAAGAGGAATTTTAGATTTAGACCTAGATAGAATAACACGTGATCATGATTAGATGAGTTTATATATGATAGGAATATACCTACATAATATGTACAATTATTGAAAGATCTTACTCTTAATGAATCTTTTCTTAATCTAACTCACATAGAAATATAGTGAGTTAATTAGAGGAGATATTTTTACATGACTATCGGAAGAGGCTTGTAGATACACTAGGGTTCTTAATTAATAATTCGCATTAAATAGTAATTCAAAGAGGGTAATTAGTGATTTAGGCATACGTAGAGTGAAAATTGTAATCCTAGGCTTATTTTCATTGGTGATTTGATAAATTATTTGCACTCTTTAGTTTTGTTTTATATATTTTCTTATCTTACTTTAATTTAAATTTAAATTTTAGAATTTTTAAATTGATTGTTTGAATAAATTGATAACTAGTGTAGGTTAGTACGTAGCAAGTTATAGCAATTTCTCTGTGGGAGCGATATCTTTATTCATCATTTTACTACTTGTTCGATACGTGCACTTGCGTATAAAAATTCCATAAGAAGTTTTTGGCCCCGTTACCGGAGAAATTATTCTATAATTTTTTGTTAATACTAATATCGATTAGTTGAAATTTAATTCAAACTTTTATTTTATTTTATTTATTATTTTTTTTCTTTTCTTTGATAATCTCAGGTACTCTTTAGTATTACATGAGATGTACGAGAAGTTGGGAGCTTTTGCCATTAGATCCTAAGATTGAAAGAACGCTAAGGGAAATTCGAAGAGCAAAAAATCGACAAGCAAATCGTCTAGCACTAATGGGTGACCAGGACGAGACGAAGCCTCTGCATGATTATGCTGTCCCATTGATTGATGGCCTCAGTTCAAGCATTCGAAGACCTACCATTAATGCTAATAACTTCGAACTGAAGCCCACTATTATTCAGATGATCCAGAGCTCAGTCCAATTTGGAGGATTACCTAGTGATGATCTGAACTAGCACATTGTGAATTTTCTAGAAATTTGCGATACTTTCAAGCACAATGGACCTTCTGATGATGCAATCAGGTTGCGGCTTTTCCCTTTCTCTCTACGGGATAAAGCTAAGAGCTGGTTGAACTTCTTACCAGCTGGGTCAATCACTATATGGGATGATTTGGCATAGAAGTTTCTGGCAAAATTTTTTCCACCAGCAAAGACAGCCAAGCTGCGCAATGATATCACTTCCTTCATCCAATTTGACAATGAATCACTATATGAGGCTTAGGAGCGGTATAAAGATATGTTGAGAAGATGTCCACATCATGGAATCCCGAAATAGTTATTAGTTCAAATGTTCTATAATGGCCTGATGGGACACTTAAGAACAATAGTTGATGCAGCAGCTGGAGGTTCCTTGATGGGGAAATCGACTGAAGAAGCATATGACCTATTGGAAGAGATGGCAGCCAATAACTACCAGTGGCCGTCAGAAAGAATGAATCCAAAGAGGGCAGCCAGCATAAATGAATTGGAGACCATGGCATCCTTAGCAACACAAGTTAATGCTTTATCCAAGAAGATTAACTCGATGTGAATTCAGGCGATGCATAGGCCAAATACAGTTTGTGAAAGTTGCGGTGACAATCATATGATTAGTCAATGTCCCCTTAATATTGAATCAGCACAGTATATCAATAACTTCAACTGACAACAGAACAATCCCTACTCTAATTTCTACAACCCAGGATGGAAAAATCACCCTAATTTTTCCTAGAATAACACCAACAACCAAGGGTCCACTTCAGCTGGACGTTCTATGCCTCCATCAGGATTTGCACAACAAGCCCTACCACCATAGTAAGAGAAAAAAACATCACTCGAGGAGATATTTATGAAATACATGGCTAAGAATGATGCAATTCTTCAAAACCAAGCTGCCACATTGAGATCCTTTGAGACGCAGTTGGGTCAATTAGCCAATGATGTTAATAACCGTCCTTAAGGAACACTGCCAGGGAATACTGAGGTGAATCCAAAGAGAAAAAGCAAAGAACAATGCAAAGTAATCACCTTGAGAAGTGGTAATGAAGTGCAGAGAGAAGTTGGGGAGCCTGTTGCAACTGAGGAAGAGAATATTGAAGAGAAACCGCATGAGGAGAGCTTACTAGAAGCAACATCTAAGCCAGAAATGACTCCCTATAACCCACCGCCACCATTCCCACAGAGATTTCAGAAGAAGAAGCTTGTCCAGCAATTCTCAAGATTTTTGGAGATATTTAAGAAGTTGTATATTAATATCCCATTCGCAGAAGCTCTAGAGCAAATGTCTAGCTACGTTAAATTCATGAAAAATATTCTATCTAAAAAGAGAAGGTTGAGAGAATTTGAGACAGTAGCTCTTAAGAGGAATGCAGCGCTATCCTTCTTAACAAATTACCTCCAAAGCTAAAAGATCCTAGGAGCTTTACTATTCCGTGCAGAATTGGTGAGCAATTTTTTAGGCGAGCATTGTGTGATTTGGGAGCCAGCATAAACTTGATGCCACTGACCATATTTCAAAGATTGGGTTTGGGGGAGGCAAGACCAACCACTGTCACCCTATAGCTAGCTGATAGATCTCTTACATACCCAAGGGGAATAGTCGAGGATGTTTTGGTGAAGGTTGATAAGTTTATCTTTCCCGCAGACTTTATTGTGCTGGACATAGAAAAGGATCGAGACATCCCTTTAATTTTAGGTAGGCCATTCCTAGCCACTGGAAGGACGCTCATTGACGTACAAAAAGGAGAGCTGACCATGAGAGTACAAAATGAGGAGGTGACATTCAACGTGTTCAAGGCAATGAAGTTTCCAAGTGACTCTGAAGACTGTTTTTGCATTGACATGGTTGATAGAGTGGTTGATAGAGCTTATGGGAATACCACTGTTAGAGACCCGCTTGAAGATTTATTAATTAATTCATCTAATGTGGAGACACTAGAAGCTATGGAGTATTTGAACTTGTTGAATGCTGTGCCTCGAATTGATAGGACTAAGCAAAAGTTTGAAGTTTTAGAGTGACCAGGGGGCAGTGAACCCTACACTAAGCCATCTATTGAAGAACCGCCTTCTTTAGAACTAAAGCCATTGCCAAGTCATTTGCGCTATACTTTCTTAGGCAAGTCCTCTACTCTTCCTGTTATAATTTTAGCCAATCTTGATGACACACAGGAGGAGAAATTGTTGAGAGTATTGAAAGAATATAAGAGAGCTTTAGGGTGGTCAATAGTAGACATTCGGGGTATCAGTCCATCTTTTTGTATGCATAAAATTCTGCTAGAAGATAATCACAAGGCAATAGTGGAGTACCAACGGCGTTTAAATCCAATTATGAAAGAAGTAGTCAAAAAGGAGATAATAAAGTGGTTAGATGCTGGAATTATTTACCCAATTTCTAATAGCTCATGGGTAAGCCCAGTACAATGTGTTTTGAAGAAAGATGGTATGACGGTGGTAGTTAACGAGAACAACGAGTTATTCCAACAAGAACAGTAACTGGGTGGAGAGTTTGTATGGACTACCGAAAATTAAATAAAGCAACTCAGAAGGATCATTTTCCATTGCCCTTTATTGACCAGATGCTCGACAGAATAGCGGGACATGATTACTATTGTTTCTTGGATGGATACTCGGGGTATAATCAAATTGCAATAGCACCAGAAGATCAGGAGAAAACCACGTTTACTTGTTCCTATGGAACTTTTTCTTTTAGAAGAATGCCTTTCGGCTTATGCAATGCTCCAGCCACCTTTCAACGATGTATGATGGCGATCTTTACTGATATGGTGGAGCAATATTTAGAGGTATTCATGGATGATTTCTCAGTTTTCGGTGATTCATTCGACATGTGTCTACATAATTTAGCTCTTGTATTGAAACGATGTGAAGACACTAATTTGGTGCTAAACTGGGAGAAATGTCATTTCATGGTCCAAGAGGGTATTGTACTTGGGCATCGAGTTTCAAGAAAAGGAATTCAAGTTGATAGAGCAAAGATAGAAACTATTGAGAAACTTCCTCCGCCTGTAAATGTAAAAAAGGTTCGTAGTTTTCTTAAACATACTGGATTTTATAGAAGATTTATCAAGGATTTTTCGAAGATTGCCAAACTACTGTGTAACTTGCTGGAGAAAGATGAAGTCTTTAATTTTGATGAAGCATGCCTTGAAGCCTTTACCACTTTGAAGAACAAGTTAGTGACAGCTCCTATCATTGTTGCGCTAGACTGGTCTATTCCTTTTGAGTTCATGTGCGATGCAAGTGATTATGCGGTTAGGGCAGCGCAAGGAGAAGATGTTTTATGCTATTTATTACTCTAGCAAGACATTGAATCATGCTCAAATCAACTACACGACTACTGAGAAAGAGTTGTTGGCAGTAGTGTTTGCTTTTGACAAATTTAGATCATATCTCATTAGGACTAAAGTAATTATTTGCACAGATCACTCTGCGATCAAATACCTCATTGCCAAAAAGGATACAAAGCAAAGGTTGATTAGGTGGATACTTCTATTATAAGAATTTGATCTTGAAGTGCGAGACCGGAAAGGAACAGAAAATCAAGCAGCAGACCACCTCTCAAGATTAGAGAATGGAAAGAAAGAAGGAGATACTACTCTAATCAACGAGTCTTTTTCTGATGAGCAACTCTTTAGCAACGAGTATAGTGTCCCGTGGTATGTAGATTATGTTAATTACCTTGTGAGCTAGCAGTTGCCTCCAGATCTTACATTCTAACAGAAGAAAAAGTTTCTACATGATGTGAAATATTATTTCTGGGATGAACCATTTTTATTCAAGCAATGTGCCAACCAAATTATACGGAGGTGTGTTCCAAAGGAAGAAATAGAAGACATACTCCATCATTGTCACTCTTTAGAGTATGGAGGCCATTTTGGAGATGAAAGAACTACAGCAAAAGTCCTCCAGTCAGGATTCTATTAGCCTACACTGTTTAAAGATGCCCATTATTTTGTCTCAAGGTGTGATCGGTGTCAAAGAGTGGGTAATATTTCTCGTCGCCATGAAATGCCGCTGAATAGCATTTTAGAAGTTGAGATCTTTGATGTCTGGGGTATAGATTTCATGGGACTATTCATTCCATCCTTTGTTAATCTTTACATCTTAGTAGCAGTAGATTATGTGTCCAAATGGGTGGAAGCCGTAGTATTACCAACTAACGATTCTAAAGTGGTGATGAATTTCTTAAAAAAGAATATCTTTAATCGTTTCGGTACACCGCGAGCTATCATCAATGATGAGGGGACGCATTTTTGTAATAAGAACTTCGAAGCCCTTCTTACTAAATATGGTGTGACTCACAAGATTGCTACAGCTTATCATCTACAGAAAAGTGGGCATGCTGAGATTTCCAACCGAGAAAATGAAGCGAATTCTTGAAAAAACAGTATCTCCCAGTAGAAAGGATTGCTCTAGGAGGTTAGACGATGCGCTGTGGGCATACAGAACTGCATATAAGACACAGATTGGTATGTCTCCGTATTGATTGGTCTTTGGGAAAGCATTTCATCTTCCAGTAGAGTTAGAGCATCATACGTACTGGACAATTAAGAAGCTTAATTTTGATATACAAGCTGCTGGTGCTAAACGTCTCTTGCAATTGAACGAGATGGATGAGTTTCGTCTCCAAGCTTATGAAAATTCAAAGCTATATAAGGAGAAGACGAAAAGGTGGCATGACAAGAAGATGCTAGATCGGCGATTTGAACCAGGACAACGAGTGCTCCTCTTCAATTCACGGTTGAAATTATTTCCGGGGAAGCTCAAGTCCAGATGGTTGGGACCATTTCGTGTCACTCAAGTGTTTCCATATGGAGCTGTGGAGGTTGAAGATGAAGGGTCCAAGAGAATTTTCAAAGTTAATGGACAACGGCTTAAGCATTATTATGGAGGAGAGTTTGATCGGGAGAAGACCTCCATTACTTTGTTATGTTTTGTTTGTTTTATTTTTGTGTGTTTCTGGTTTTTGCACAAGTTTGGGGGTCGATATGTGGACTTCAGTGACTCAACTAGAAGCCTCCACCTTCGTGTGAAAATCTGAAAGAGTTTTCCTTTACCTTCTCTTTTATTTTTAACATTAGGGACAATGTTAATTTTAAGTTTGGGGGTAGGGAGTTAAAATTTTCAAAAAAAAAAAATTGAAAATTAAAAAAAAATAGTTTATAGTTTAGGTTTGTTTTCATGACCTAGTTTGATGATCAAATGCCGATGATAAGACCATGATTTAATTGAATAAGGTTCCTGGAAGAATGATGAACACTGTTTTTGTCTGTGTGCTTGATTTGGTGTTAGTTTGGTTTTGCTTATGATTCCTTGAAAATTTTGAGCATATGAATAGTTGCATTTGATTGTTTTGCTTACTTGGAAAAAGTTTATATGAATTAAGTATATTCTTTGAAATCTCATCAATAAACTCTAGAACCTGTCTGATTATCACTTGAGGCAAAATCCTAGACTACGTTGCATTAGAGATATAATTTAGGCCATCTTTGGATCGTTTGCGCTTTTCAAGCCTACCCTTGACACACTTATATATCTCTAGTTTACCCTTTTGAGCCTATACTGTCCTTTTCTTTGACACCTATATTTTTATCCTAAGCTTTTAAACAGTTTCCAACATTTTACCTTGCACCTGATATCACATGTGATCTTTGTTGAATCTATATTTTTGAGTTATGTGATATAGGAGGAAGGGTGGTGTTGAGGAAAATTATTTTGTTGAGGCATGAAAAGAAAAAAAAAAAGAAAAAAGAAGAAAGTACTATACCCATGTGAGGAAAGAAAAAAAGTAAAAAAATAAAAAAAAATGTTTAGTGAAAAAAGATTGAAAAGTCATAAGTTTGGGGCATGGTGCTTCAATGAAAAAAATGTGGAGCGAAAGAAAAAAAAATAGAAAACAAGTTTGGTGGTGTTATATCAATAAAGTGTTGAGTTTAGTATTATAAAGATACGAGAATAAGTTATGTGCTTAGGGTGATTTGAGCCACAAAAATGTCTATTATCCTACCTATTACCTTAGCCATGCATTACAAGCTTAATAAAGTCCTAATGATTTTTGATGCAATGTTAGTCTACATTAGTGGAGAGTAGTATGAAAAGTAGGCTTACAGAGTTTATGTATTTCTATCTTGAGATTTGTTATAACTTGCTTGTTTGCATAAACTGATCCGAGTTGCAAGTGATTGAATATAATTGTTTTCGCACACATACACTCAAGGAATCTATAGTAGAATCAGATTGGTATTTGAATTGAAATTCTAGATTTTACAGTGTTCGGAGATTTTTCTTTGAGCTTTATAATATGTGAAATCTTTGAGGCAAGTTTTGAGAGTTGAATTGGGTCATGGTTTGGTCATGTTAGGTGTTTGGAATTTTGTTTAGGTTTTTTTTTTCTTTCTTTTGCTCGAGGACTAGCAAATATTCAAGTTTGGGGGTGTGATAAACTCTATTTTTAATAGAGTTATTTGTACTTTTTATTTATTAAAATTATGTTTCCTAGAGTAATTTTTTATTTAGATTTTAGGTAATTTAAGTTGTTTTATTTTATTTTGTTTTAGATTTAGTTTATTTAATTTTATGTTATTTTTATTAGGATTAGGTATTTTAATTTAATTAGTTTAAGTTAATTTAATTTGAATTAGAATTTCATTAGTTTTAGGTTTTTATTTTAATTTAATTTGATTTGATTTAGGAAAAAAAAGGAAAATCGGATGAAATAGAAGCTTTAGATGCGCGAGTTGAAGAAGGAGAAGTCAAGCACCATTTTCAGCCGTTGGATCGAGGTTGGATTGCATCTACCAGGCGCGTGCTCTTCACGCTCGGAGGAAGGCGAGTGGTTGGCTGGGATGAGAAGACAGCTAGGGCCCACGAGCTGATGGCTGGCGCAGGAGTCTTCAGGGCGGTCGGATCCCGTGCTTTTCACCATTGGTACAACTGGATTTTCCTCCATCGAGATTTTGCCACATCACCGAGTCAAAGTCAGGTCTTGGTTCAGCCAATGAAAGGCGAGTTACATGCCGAGCTCACGCATATTTGCCGCAGCGGATTATTGCCCAAGTGGTAGAAATGGCATAGGAACATGGGGAAACGGGAAAGAGAAAAGAAAAGAAAAAAAAAAGGGAAACGGCCACATACTTTCCACCAATCAAAAAGAAGCTTTGGAATCTATGAATTCACTCTCATAAGCTGTAAAAAGGCTACGGGACTAGAGAGAAAAACACACCATTCTAGAGAGAGAAACACAATAGTCAGAGAGATTAATAAAAAGAGCAATTGGAGGCCAAATTAGAAGAGGAGGCTTGCGATTATTCTCAATCATTCTGCACTCTGTGAAACTTTCGTTTGTTTATTTTTATTTTTAGTTTTTCATTATGTTGCAAATTTTTATTTTTAATTTTGTTATTTTCATTATGAACTAAATTAATTTTCTAGGATTATAATGGGATCTCTATATGTAGTTTGAATTATGATGTTACCTCTTTGATTTTGCAATTTTAATTTACGAATTGTTTGTTCTATTTTGTTCTTAATGCTTTTGAGTGCTTGATCACCACTTAAATTGATATTAGTAATCTATATGAACTTGAAAGACGAATTTCAGATTTAGACCTAGATAAAATAACACATGATCATGATTAGATGAGTTTATGTAGGATAGGAATATACCTACATAACATTTGCAATTATTGAAAGACCTTACTCTTAATAAATCTTTTCTTAATCTAATTCACATAGGAATATAGTGAGTTAATTAGAGGAAATATTTTTACATGACTATCAGAAGAGGCTTGTAGATACACTAGGGTTCTTAATTAATAATTCGCGTTAAATAGTAATTCAAAGAGGGTAACTAGTGATTCAGGCATACGTAGCGTGAAAATTGTAATCCTAGGCTTATTTTTATTGGTGATTTGATAAATTATTTGCACTCTTTAGTTTTGTTTTATTTATTTTCTTATCTTATTTTAATTTAAATTTAAATTTTAGAATTTTTTAAATTGATTGTTTGAATAAATTGATAACTAGTGTAGGTTAGTACTTAGCAAGTTATAGCAATTTCTCTGTGGGAACAATATCTTTATTCATCATTTTACTACTTGTTCGATACATGCACTTGCGTATAAAAATTCCATAACACTAATTCAACCTTCTTCTCCCACTCGAGGTAAGCTTCTAGATCGTTTTTGTCTTGAAATGATGGAATTTTCATCTTAATACTGCCCAATGAATTATCTTCTTGATTTTTAGCTCCTCTAAACTGCCCATCATTCCTCCTATTACCAACAATGGAATCCCGATCATCTTAATCACCAAAAGTATCTCCATAATACTCTTCATTTTCAACCCTCACTTCTCTAGGTTGAAATCTCTCTCTAGGCTGGAATCTCTCTCTTTTACGCACATTAGGAGCGATCTGTGGTTGTCCCACGTGTGCGTTCTCTATTCTGTCCATCCGCTCATGGACTTGCTCTATCTCCACTCTCATTGCTCTTCTCATCTCGCCAATTAAGGCTTCCATGAGAAACTTCGGATCACCCACTCCTGATGTATCTCTAGAGGTGTTTTTATCCTTGTTGTCTGACATGTTTGCTACAAAACAATGTTAGTAAAAGAAAAGACCTCACACACTCTCTCTCACATGTTTCACTCGAATAATGAATCACTCAAGTTCACTCGTGTCTCACTCTTAATCAGATTGGCTTTTACCCTCTTATGCGCTCACCACTCGTGCCTTTTTCCACTCGTAATTTCTCAAAAATTCTTATCAAACTAATTCAAACAAAGAATTAGAATTCTTTAGTAACAATCCACACCAATAACTCAGCAACTAAATTCGAATTTAGTCTAGTAATCTGGAACAACAGTTTTTAGAAATTGACAATTCAAGAAAAAGAAGACCCTAGGTTTAAAGTCGTAAACAAAACTTTGAAGGACTACACGAAACAAAGAAACAAGATAAAAATGCACACAAAACTTTGAAGGCTCGGAAAGTGATGAAAATGATGGATTTTGGGCTCGAAATCTGGGGTGAACAGTATGTAGTCGGTGTTAGGAATATGCCCTAGAAAGTAGTTTCTTTGTTTGACATTTTAAACAATGTTTATTAGATTTAAGTGTTTTCTATTTGTTGTTAATAAATTTCATATTATGTCCCAATTATATACATGTGATGTTTTATGTTTTCTATTATGCAAACGTCTAAAAGTTTCCATGACTAATAATGAGTAATAAAGAATTGATCGTGTGAAGTGTTCACATATGGGAGACTAAATTCTTTATTTCATTATGTCTAAATTAAAAGTTCACATTCTGCAAATAAAGATGGAGTACTTGCCATAGAATGTTGTGTTGTCTATTTCAACAGGATTGATAAAGTCTCCAATCATCGAAATGTCTGACTTCGGATAGAAACACTAGTGCGTTATAAGAAAGTTATAAGTGCATTGAACTAGACCAAGTAAAAATAGAATTTGAGGTTAAGTGCCGTAACTCAATATTCTATTTTTTACTAATCTAGCACTATTGCAAGATTACCTTAATCCTAGTGATTGTCGGACTTGTTTTCATGAGTTTTATCTTTTTGACTTACTAAAGGATTAGTTCCGATTATATGGTTCGAACTCCAGTATCGTGGAAGATAAGATTTATGAATTGACGAGAACGCCCTTCATGATTTGGACACCATACATATAATGTCACTTTGAGTTTTTTTCAAGGACTTAGATAATAAAAACCAGGCGCTAGATATTCACTTTGTGAATTTGACTTGTTTGTATGGGCAGTTACAAACACCGTAGTCAATTATTATCCATTAGATAAAAAATGGCAACTCAAAGGTAAATATGTACTAGAGAGGTAATACGGTAATTTTACCTCACAAGTACGGCATTGCATCGGGGGTATATCTGTAGGTATAGTATATGCTAAATAGATCAAGTTAATTAAAGTGTTAATTAGCTTCACAGAAAATATATGACATTTAGTCTAAGAGTGCAATATTGGGCCTATAATGGAGTGCCCCAATATTAATGGACAAGGCCCAGTCATAATTAAGAGTTAATTATGAATGTGGGTAGTTAGCCCAGTTAGAGCTTAGACTATTTGGATCCATAAGGTCCCCTGTCTAACTCACACATAGCCCAATACTAATTGGATGGTTAGTTGAGCCCAATAAGCCCATTAGGATTTACATCTCTCTAGTACTTAAGAGAAAAGTTCTCCTAAGCTTGCACACAAGAGCTACACGCCTACTACATGCGTAAAAACTGTGCTTGGTGTGAAACACAGAGAAAAGAAAGAGAGAGAGAGTCGAGCTACTGCGGGAGAAATCCCGAGCTCGTTTATGGCCGCCGAGGGAGAGATACCTATGGCTATAAACGTGCAATCAAGGAGAAGGAAGAGCGTCTTCCGGATCGTCCACTCATCTCTCGTCGGGAATCAAGAAGGTGCCCTCATACCGGATCATTCAACGGGCTCTAGAGAATAGACGGGAAGGCTCAATGGTTGTGAAGCGCTTTCAGGTTTTATCTAAACCAAGATCCATGAATTGATTTATGTTAGATCAACGATCTTGTTTTTTTTTGTTTTGTAAAGTTTCAAGAAAAATTTTAAAATACCAATTCCGCTGCGTTCTTGATTTGTTTACAAAACTGTCGGAAATCATTTTCGGTAAAATCGTTTTTCGGAAATTTGTTTGTCAAAATTTCTAGCAATCGGTATCCGAGCAAAAGTTTTCGATGATCTAGCATATCTTGTTCATGTTAATTCTCTTTTGTTTGATGATCTTTGATTTTCATGATAATCTCTGTGATTATGTTTGGTCTTGTTCACGTTTATGAGTATGCTCTACTATGTACGATGATCGTTAGATTTAATGAGTTTGAATGATTTAGCGATTAGATGTTGCTATGTTTATGATCATGTGATGTGTTTTTGATTATGATTCTAGCATGATCTTGATTTTCTATGTGTTTATGTTTTATGTTTTTGATAAAATTGTACATAGAAAGTCGTTTGATCTTTAATGTGCTATAGTTTTTGAGAAAAACTATTAACAATTAGGTTATGGATTTTTTGGATTCGGAAAAACTACAAGGCGGTGCATGGCTAAGAGTCGTGCGTGTCGCCCGTGTATGCCGCGGCAGGGAAACCCGCTTGCTGGCTGCACGGGTGGCAACCCAAGCATTGGCCACGCAGGAGCAACCCCGCACGCTGGCCGTGCGGGTGGCACCCCGTGCGCCAGCCGCGCGGGCATTGCCCGACTCCTGTGGCTGCGCGAGGGTTACCTCGCTCCCGCGGCTGTGCGGGTAGCACCCTGTGCGCTAGCTGCACGGGTGTCGTCCCGCTCTCGTGGCCGCGTGGGCTTCATCCCGCTCCTGTGGTCGCTTAGTCCCGTTGCGATGGCCGCGCGAGCTTCGCCCCGTTTCGGTGAGCCGCATGGGAGTCGTCTTTCATGGTGGCTGCATGGGCACTTCGCGAACACGTGGATGCATGGGATTTGTCCCATGCATGACCATGCAGGTACCGTCTTGCGTGTCGGTTGCATGGACATTTCGTGAGTACGTACACACATGGGATTTGTCCCATGCATGGCCATGCACATGCCGTCTTGCATGGTGGCTGCATGGGCGCTTCACGAGCACGTAGACGCATGTGATTTGTCCCATGCATGGCCGTGTGGTGCCCGAGGCCGTCATCTTTCTGACGGATCTTGTTAGGACGTTCCGATCAGTATCCTGATGTCGTTGACGTCAGATTATCCACTACAGATAATTTCTTATTTTAAATTTCCTTATTTGAATTTTGAATTAGAGATAATTTAGGAAATTTGAATTAGTTATGTTATCGAATTTTTGAAATTATTTGATAACTAATCTGATAGGATAAGATTTTATCAAAAAATCCTATATTCTCTAATTTTTGAAATTTAAATATTTGAATTTAAATTAAGGATAAGATCCTTAGTTTACTTACAGATTTAAATTAAGGATAGGATCCTCTATTTAAATGAATTTAAATTAAGGATAAGATCCTCAATTTAAAATAAATTCAAATCAAGGATAAGATCGCTTGATTTAGGAAATTTAAATGACTATTTAAATATGGATAGGATCGCATATTTAAATAGATTTGATTTCAAATTTAAATATGGATGAGATCCCACTATTTAAGGAAATCAATTTAAATAAATAGAGAATTAATTTACTACCAAAATTAAAAATTTTAAATTAAATAGATATACATAAGATCTATATCTTAAACATATTTTAATTCGATTAAAATATAAAATTTCGAAATTAATTTAAAATTTTAATTAGATATAATTTTTAATTAAATATTATGTGATAATGTTTAAAATTTTTAAATTCAAAATAGTTGGTTAGATATTTACTAAACTATTTATAAGATAATTAGTTATTTATTTGAATTTGAACTTGATTTGAATTCAAATTTAGAGATATTCTAGGAGATTTAAATAGTTAAATCTTTTATAATTTAAATTTGAAACTTATGAAGATTTCAAATTAAAATTAGAAAGAATATCTTATCTATCCAAATCTACTTGATTTTGAATTTAAAGTTGGTAGTTAATTTTAATGAGATTAAAATGGATAATTAGAAATTATGAGATAATTTCTAATATGATTAAAAATAATGATTAGATATTATGAGATAAATCTAAATTTAAATTTATGTGATTGGATAGTATTACTTTATTAATTATTTGATAATTAATTTATGATTTGATCAAATGTTGAATTTAAATCAAGAGATAATCTAGAAGATTTAATAAGATTAAATTTTTCAAAAGATTATCTATATCAGTTATCTAATAATTAATTTAGAGATTTGAAATTTAAAAGTTAAATTCAAATCAACAGATATTTGTAGAGATTTAATTTGATTAAATTATCTACATATCTAATTTAAATCTTGCGAAGAATTTAATTAGTAAATATCTACATTATCCAATTTGAATTTAAATAGAAAGTTTACATTTTATTTTAATGAGATTAAAATAATGATTTGAAAATTATGAGATAATTTCAAATTTTGAAAATCCAATCAGTGGGAGATATTTTAATTATGAGATAATTAAATTTATGATTCAAAATTTAAATTCAAAAGTTGAATTCAAATTTTGAAATATTCGAGGAGATTTAATTTGGATTAAATCTTTTAATTAAATAAATTATATTTTGTGAAAATCTTAATTATTTAAATTTGGATATTATCTCTCACAGTTATTATTTAATAATATCTTTTGTGAAAAGATTATTTAATTATTAATAAATGCTAGAATGATTGATAATCATTAACTTTTCTATTTTATTAAATTCTACTAATACTTGATTATTATATGAATAATGTTGCATGCATATTCTATATAGAGTATTTAATTACATGATCCTAGTAACATGTCACATGGGATAATAGAGCTACTCACATGCAAAATATGAACATGCTTACATAATTGATTTTAGGTTACTAAGTAAGTTAGATAACTGGGTAAAATCATTAAATCCCTAATTATAAAATATTGAGTGGGAGAAGGTATGAGATACCTACGGTCTCCATTGTTGTTTATTACGTACTAGGATGAGCCTCGCCTCAGAATCTTGCTGAGCTCCCGTAGGAGGGTTTTCATCCGGGTAGTACTGGAAATAAATTTCTTAGGATAAGGTATTAGGTGGACTGTATGAGGCTGATCACCCGTAAGAGACGGTCTTATATAGAAAGCTTAATTACTTAAACAATGGTTACACACTCAACTCGAAATACTGATATCCTCTCGTAGGAGTTCTTGTTAGTAGAGTAGAGGTCTAAATTAAATGGTAGTTAGAAATATGGAATATAAGATATTTGTCTTATTTTCTAAATGAAATTGTTTCAGTTTGACTTGTTAATTGCATGACTTCCTATAGGATGCTTGTAATTAATAGAAAGTTGAATTACCATGAATATTAGTGATAGTCCTAGGGATACTTCACTTGCATATTGTAGATTTTATTTTACATTATGTTAATTATTCAAAATATTTATTATATGATGTTTGCTATTATATGGATTATTTATTTTCCTTCAAGTAGATATGTTCTTAATTCCTTTATCCACTGTACTCACACACACATAACTTGTATGATTAGACTATATTGTCTGGATTAATGTAACCTAGATTTAGTACTTATGGCTGATAAGTTATTATGTTTTTACTCTTATATGTTCATCCACATTCACTGGTGAGACTAGTGAAGAAAAATAAAGTATATATGTAGTGAGAGAATTCCTAGATAATTCATTGATACATATTGACATATGATGTCAAATATGTTACTACATGAAATTCAAGGAATTCAAACCACTATAATATTATGCTAAATCTCAATGAGATACCTAGTGAACATATTCACCAAGCTAAAGTAGCTAAAGGTGAATTTTCCAGTCCTTAGCTAAAAGGAAAATGTTTCCTATATAGCACTAAAGGATGTTAAAAAAAAAAAATTTGTTAGGGATACCTATGCAATTCTTGATTGGAAGGTAATAACAATTTATTGTTCATTAATTTATTTTAGTGGATAACTTAATGAATCTTGGATAGGATTCAAGAATCATTAACCATGTCTGCATGTTTGTTGTAAAGGGTTCTAGGAAACCAAAGGGTTTAGTGAAGGCAAGTTCACTAAGAGTAAGGACTACAATAGCTAAAATGTCTGCACATAAAATGAGAAATATTTAAATTCATGTTTGATGAATTTATGATTAGGGTTTAAAAATTATCAAGCATTTAAGAGAAATTTGATTTTTGTTTCGTATTTGATGAAACGATATTATTCTGTTTGTCTCAACGACAAAGTTTCCATGTGAAAGAATAATATTTTTAATTGCACAAAATGACATTTTTATTGACCTAAATTATTC
>JXTC01000003.1:2861589-2889629 GCA_002914845.1 Trema orientale
GGGCAGTTACAAACACCATAGTCAATTATTATCCATTAGATGAAAAATGGCAACTCAAAGGTAAATATGTACTAGAGGGATAATACGGTAATTTCACCTCACTAGTACGGCGTTGCATCGGGGGTATATCTGCAGGTATAGTATATGCTAAATGGATCAAGTTAATTAAAGTGTTAATTAGCTTCACAGAAAATATATGACATTTAGTCTAAGAGTGCAATATTGGGCCTATAGTGGAGTGCCCCAATATTAATGGACAAGGCCCAGTCATAATTAAGAGTTAATTATGAATGTGGGTAGTTGGCCCATTGGAGCTTAGACAATTTGGATCCATAAGGTCCCCTGTTTAGCTCACACATAGCCCAATACTAATTGGATGGATAGTTGAGCCCAATAAGCCCATTAGGGTTTACATCTCACTAGTACTTAAGAGAAAAGTTCTCCTAAGCCTGCACACAAGAGCTACACGCCTGCTACATGCACAGAAACTGTGCTTGGCATGAAACACAGAGAAAAGAGAGAGAGAGAGAGAGTCGAGCTACTGCGGGAGAAATCCCGAGCTCGTTCATGGCCGCTGAGTGAGAGATACTTATGGCTGTAAATGTGCAATCAAGGAAAAGGAAGAGCGTCTTCCGAATCGTCCACTCATCTCTCGTTGGGAATCAAGAAGGTGCCCACACACCGGATCATTCAACGGGCTCTAGAGAATAGATGGGAAGGCTCAGTAGTTGTCAAGCGCTTTCAGGTTTTATCTAAGCCAAGATCCATGAATTGATTTATGTTAGATCAACGATCCTGTTTATTTTGTTTTGTAAAGTTTCAAGAAAAATTTTAAAATACCAATTCCGCTGCGTTCTTGATTTGTTTACAAAACTGTCGGAAATCGTTTTCGGTAAAATCGTTTTTCGAAAATTTGTTTTTCAAAATTTCAAGCAGTCGGTTCATCGTAGAGCTCCGAATAAGCCTCGATTTGATATATAATGTGTCGTTTTGATAACCGGATCAAAAATTACGACCGTTTTACTGAAACACACTAAAAAACCTTAAATTCGGCTAGAAATTTCTTGATTCTTCTTCTTTTTTTTTTTTTTTTTGATTTCGGGATTCTCTCTCTTTTTTTTTTCTTTTTTATAAATTCAGGTTCCAAATATGGACTGAAGAACACTAAGATTACCCAAAAATTGACACAAAAAATAAATTCGGATGCAAAACAATCTAGAAGAAGGAATCTGAATTTGACTACGACAAGAACAGAACAAGTTTGGCTACTTTTTTTTTTTTTTTTGAACGACTTAGATGAAATAAAGAAGAAAGAATATAAACTAGTTTTGACTAGAAAGAAAAGATAAAGGATAGATTAAACCTGAGACTAGAATCTGGCTCTTGATACCAAATGATAAGTCATATTCTTTTTGTTTTTATTTTTATTTTTATTTATTTTAAAAAAATTAATAATTCCAATTTTTGTGCTCAGTGGCTCTCTCCTCTGGCTTTAAGCTCTGCTTTTGCCCTTATTTTATCTTGTTAACTTTGTACCGCGAGACTTAAGGCTATGTATGATCTTGTAGTTTAGGGAAGAAAAAAAATTCTTAGGAATTCTACTTTCTTTTGTTTGGGTTTTATCAAAGATTAAAGGATAATGTTGTACGGAGATTCTATAAGGGACGCTTTCACTAAATTTAGAGGAGAATATAATGAAAAGATTTTAAAAGAAAAAGTCGAAAACTGAATTTTATAGAATTTTAAGAAAATATTTTCCTTCTCCTTTTTCTTAAATTTTTTCTCATAAATTTTTCCTTACTAAAATCCAAGTTCCAAATATTGCCTTGGATTTCGAGGAATCAAAGACTATCCAAAAAAAGAAAAGACCTTTAATGATATTTTTAATTTTAGGTTTCGTTTTCAAAAGTAAAATTAATAGTGGAAATTTTCTTAAGCATGCCTTGTTTTCGTTTGAGAACATTCTGATATGTCTATTGCTTAGTTGATTGATTAAGTGATAACGATTATCCCAAAAAATAAGCATAAGGCCTTGGCTTTCAATGGAGCCCTTAACAAGTGTGGCACACTACTTCACATTTTCTCTGTGAAGTAGGGGTGTAATAAAAAACCGATTCACCAAACTCAACTAAACAGTCAACTGTAAAAAATAGAATTCTCAGTACCATGTCAGCACCGAATGTTTTGGTCAATTTCGGTTTCAGTTTTAAAAATATAAGTGTCGGTTAAACCGATACCGACCAATAATATATATTATATTAAGATATTTTGAATATTCAAGAGCAATCAGCACAATAGTTGTCAACTCTTAAAATCTACTTGGCTCTAGGGTTTGAATCTCAATACCCTCACCTCACTTGTTTTTTAAAAATATTGTTTTTTATTTCTGAAAAAATTGAGGTTTGTGGATTCGAACCTAGCAAGCCTGGGCCAAGTGCGTCTAAGACAAAGGTACAACATCCACTAAGCCATTTGCTTAATATATTATACATAAAGTACAGATTATATTTATTACTTAATAAAAATTGAATTGAAACCGACCGAAACCGACTAAAAATCAAAAATTTGGTTTCAGCCAGTTTTTCTTTTTTCCGGAAGTCGGTCTCGGTTTTCAATATATTAAAACTAAGAAGGTCGGTTCGGTGGGAATTTTGGCGAAAACTGACCACAACCGACTGACTTTCAACCCTACTGTGAAGTTTTATAGATTATCTTCTACCGCGGTTTGTGATTAAGCATTGCTTAGCCCTTGTTTTAATCTTCTGGTCCAAATGATAAAATAATACAAGTATATTAAATGATAAATTAATGAATTATTTTATTATAAATTATCTTTATATAAAATGATATAAATATCCAAATACCATGTTTATTGATAATTTTAATTCTTACTATGCCTCTCAAACATATTGATAAAGCACTAATATCAACAAAACAAAATCAAATTACAAATCACACTCATTTTGAAGAGATCTTTTCTTTTTCACTTCTTGTAAATATCTGGTAAATGTTATAATCTAGGGTTTAAGAATAATAGATTATTAAAAACCCTAAATCGAATCTGAAGAACTCCATCTACATGAATGCTTTAGAGAAAGGTGAAAAAGAGATGGAAAGAAAAGGAAAAAGAAGATTTAAAGCCTAATCTTAAATAACAACTTACAATCTCTAATTTCTTTAGAAGAGAAAGAACAAAGCCAAAAACAAAAATGATGATTTTCTCTTTCAAATCTTAGAAAGATGAATTGTTGTTAAAGATGCAAAAGATTGAAAAAGACTCTAGATAAGTGTGTCTCTTCAAAATTTATTCGAGGTACGGGAAAAGAAATTTTATTGAGTTTTTGTTGTTTATTTTTGGAATTGAAATATATTTAAAGGTGTGGAAAAATAAAATTTTAAAAAAATTTAATTTAGTGAGGGGTTTATAAAGAGGGTGTGAAGAAACAAAAAAGAGAGATGGCAATAGACGTACCCTAACAATAATAATAATTGATCCAATCATGTAGACTGAATTGTGATTTCTTCCTTTTTTTTTTTTTTTTTTTTTTTTTAACGAGATAAACAAACTTGCTATTAAAAAAACGAAAACTTTTACAAGAACAAATTCTATGGAATAAGAGATTTTCTCCAACCAATTAATAAGCTCATCATCCACTCCTAAAACAAATATAACTAAATCATGTGAAATTTCATCATAAATATATAATTAACCACATCGTTTGGGGAGAAAAAAAAGTAAGAAAAATATTCCGCCTCAATTGGACTTTGAACAATTATCAATAATTTGATGAAAGAAAATTTATACATTCAATAGCAGAATATACCTCAATGATACCTTGAATAATTGTAACAATTGATTCTTAAAATGGAGTTGTACTACTACATTAAAGGAAGGAAAGGGGTTGGTTTTTATTTTTATTTTTTCAAAGAAAATTGTTCAGTATGATGTGTGTAAAGAGATTTTTAAAACAAATTATGTACTAAAACGTAATTTTATACATGATCTTTTTTGGTAATAAAAAAATTACTAAAATAAAGGTGAGGAGAGTGAAAGTGGGTGCAAGTAGACTAGGGTTGGCAATTCGTGTTGTCGTGTCATATTCGTGTCGTGTCGAGGCATATATATAACGAGCAATTATCAAACCCAAACATGACACGTTTATTATTCGTGTCATGATTTATAAACCCACACCCGACACGCTAAATAAACAGGTTAACCTGTGAGCGACACATTTAACACGCTATTTAAATAGGTCGTATTCAGATCGTGTCCAACGTAACACGATCTGCTAACCTGTATACTGTTAACCCGTTAATTAAACTCAATTTAACATGTTAATGTTAAATATGTTGTATTTGGTTCAACTTGACATAACGTATTAACCTATAAATTTTAACATGTTAACTGATTTTATATTTTCAATATAATTTGATATAATCTATTAACTTATTTTATATTTCCAATATAATCAAGCAACCATAATCAAATAAATATAACATACAATCCAAAGTTTAAAACCAAAATAAAACTTTCAAGTTTTAGTACATAAAACATAAAAGGGAAGTTTTAAGTCTTGGTACACACAAGATAATACAATGTCTCAAAAAATTTAATCGTGTTAAACGGATCAATTTCGGGTTTAACAGGTTAACCTGCTGATAACCTATTATTTAATCGTGTTTAATCGAGTTTAACCTGTTTTGACCTGTACCTGTTTAAGACAAACCTAAACCCGCTAACTTCGTGTCGTTTTCAGTCGTGTTATCGTGTCGTGACTTAAATTGTCACCCCTAAAGTAGACTCCGTCCTTCTGTTTATTCATTTTGGCAAGGACGAGAAGTTTATCCCAAAAGATAAAGATCATAATAGAAAATGAAAGCCAAACGACAACATCCGGTAAAACGACGGCATAAGAGAAACGACACATTTATTTATTTTTGCTTTTGTTTATTATTTATTTAAAGAAGAAACTCAAACATTTCGTGCTCTCTGCCACTTCCCCTCGACTTTAAGCTCCGGTTTATCCCTTTTTACTCTCTCTAGTTAACCCTTCTACCGTGGGACTCTCAGATTTCGACGATTCAAGGGTAAGTACGAGAATCTTGTTTTCTATTCATGACCCCAAAAAAAAAAAAAAAAAATTGATTCTATTTTATTTTATTTTGTTTCCGTGACCAAATAATTCTGATACCAATTTGGTTTGACGGTGATACCCAGCAACCCTTTTGTAATATTTTAATTTTAGTTTTTTTTTTTTCTTCTTTTCTGTGTGTGCATAAAGTAAAATTAATGGTGGAGATTTTCTCAAGCATGCCTTGAAGTCGTTTGAGAAAATGTCTATGGGTTAGCTTATTGACTGATAAGTTGGTTGCTTGGTTTTCAATGGAGTCACTCCTTAAGAAGTGTGGCTTACTACTCTACGTTTTGTCTATGAAGTTTTGTGATTAAGCATCGTTTAGTCCTTGTTTTTTCATTCTCACTTTCTATTTTGCAGTTTGAATCTTCTGGTCCAGTTGATGAAATGGCGTAAATGACCAGCACAAACAAAATGGCACAAGTATGTTACTTGAGACTTGCTAGACTCTTCATTCATACCTTATTTTTTCATAGCACCCTCATGCTCCTAAGAAATTGTTAATTTTATCTTAGTCATGGAAATATAAAATTTTCTTCTCATGGTTTTCCTGTTTTTATTTGCTGTTTTACAAGAATTTACCATGAACTTCTTCTTAGACTTATGTAATTCGACTAATTAGCAAGTTTGTGTTCCGAAATTTATAATGAAGCTAAATGTTTTGAGATATTCTCAGCTCCTTTTGCTTACCATATTTATTCTCTCCGTATAAATGTGTTCATATATGTACCTCATAATAGCTTTTGTTGTTGAGTTTGATTCCCGATTCATTTTTTTTTTTCCGAATAATTTGAAAGCTAAGAGAAACCAAAGGGCATTGCAAGATGAAGATGGAACCAGATAGAATCAGCAACTTGCCAGACAATATAATAGATCAAATTTTGTCTCATCTATCAATTAGGGATGCAGTGAGGACAAGTCTCTTGTCAAGCAAGTGGAGGTACAAATGGGCTATGCTTTCATGTCTTGTGTTTGATGATTCATCTTTGCCCTTTTCTTCTCAGAAACATTTGAAGTCAAATAAGTTTGGGAGTATCATTGATCGAGTTCTCTTGCTTCACTTTGGCCCAATACACAAGTTTGAGCTCTCTCAAAAATGGGTTGTTCTTCGAGACCATGGTGTCATAGATGGGTGGATTCTTCATGTATCAAGAAACTCTACAAGGACATTGTACTCGATGCTTATACAGCCACAGAGTATAGGGTGCCTTCTTGTTTGTTTTCTTGTCAAAGTCTGACTAATTTGGTGTTATGTCAGTGTATGCTCAAACCTCCTCCAACATTTAAAGGTTTCAGGAATTTGAAGAGCCTCAAGCTTCAGTTTGTTAACCTGGCCCAATATGTGTTTGAAAATCTGATTTCGAGCTGCCCTGTACTTGAGAGGCTGAACTTGGGGAAACTGGAAAGTCCTACCCATCTCAACATTAATGCCCCAAATCTGCAATTCTTCAATGTAGATGCCTTTTATCTGGGCATTAACTTTGAAAATACCACACGTCTAACTGAAGTTACTATTTCATTTCCGTTTGCCGATTACCGTGAATACCCTAGTCCAGCTCATAAAAACTCTAGCAATTTGCTCAAGTTTTTTGATCAATTGCCACACATTCGAAGGCTGGATATTTCGTATTGTTTTTTAAAGGTAACAGTTACGTTCTTTTTAATAACTTGGGTTGGAATTTGAACATGTTTGTTGGGTTTTGCTACAAGTTTCTTGTGTTTCCAGCTCTTTCTATGCAGGGGAGCTTTTAGATTGGCTCCAATGATGGAATTTAGTCTAATTTGTTCCTGTTTAGTAGCTTGAGCATCTTTTAACTGGTTTAATTCTTCAATATATTTAATTTCGACTGATTTCTTTTGCTTTTTTTACTTTTATTCCCCCTCTCTCTAGTACTATTTGCTGTTGGCATTGAGCCTTGTAAGCTGCCAAAACCGTGCATTTATCTAGATTATCTCGCCATAGACATAAATTTGGACAACAAGGAAGACTGTTTTGTAGCTCTTTCCCTTTTAAGTAGTGCCCCGAATCTACGAGAACTACAAATTACGGTGAGGTTTCTTTTTCTTGATGAACAGATTTGAAATTGACACATTTTATTTTCGTGTCGTTATGATATTTGCACATGTATTTTTCTTTTTATTTTTTGAAACTGTAAAATTGTAATCTTCTTTGGTAAGTTGCAATTTTCTGATACCATACAACTTCTGTAGGTTGATCTAGATGAACTTGAAGAGAATGCTGTGGGAACAAAGACTAACTTTTGGGAAGATGACCACTTTAATTGCCTGTTCACCAAGCTGCAACTAGTGAAAATAATTAACATCGGTGATTTCCAGCCTGATTTCGATTTCATCGAGTTCATGCTTTCAAAATAACTTGTACTTGAGTCGATGATTGTTAAGCCTGCTAAAGCGTCTGGTTTAAAAAGATGAATTGGGGTTCAGTAAGAAGCTTCTATGCTTCAGGCGTGCTTCAGTTCGAGCAGAGATAATTTGGCTGGATCAATAATTTTCCATTACTGACCAACTTCAAGGCTTCCTCTTCAGTTGGTAGCGTTTGCTTAAGCTAATCAAGTCTTTATATTGCTTTACCTCTATGGTAGCTAATGATCTGCCCTTGCTTCACTAGTAACATGAAAAGTGCATCACTTTGCTTTGTTTCGTATAGTCGAGTTTTGGCTTCATATTGTACAGGCTATCTAAGATTTTATTTACACAGTTCTTAAGATGATGTTTCAATGGTTGTATGATTCCGGTTGTAGAATTGGGACCATTACGTTTTCTCTACGAGTGTATGTTTTTATTTTTGTCTAATACTCATTACTTTCGGATATTGACGCTGGGCTTCTGTAGCTCGGTGGCCACTTGAGGTGATCGTACAGCCTGATAGATGGAGACAGGATGAGAAGAACGACAACCAAGATAGTGCTACATGACAATGACCTGAAAAACGACTATTATTTGGAAAACGACAATGACATGAAAAAACGACTATTATTTGGCAAACGACAATGACTTGAAGACGATAATGGAAATCATGCCACAACCATTAATAAACACGACTTTGGAATGAAAGCGAGAATGGCTTATGTGCTGACAAAAATGACAATTATAAGGAAAAGGACAACGACTTGAAACTATGATGGAATAGACGAGAGATATTAAGAAAAACGACAATAGAACTTGGGGCAATATGAAGCCAAAACTCGACTGTTCGATATGCATGCCATCGAAACATCAAACAGTAATTTCATCTTTTACCCATTATTCTATGTCTAACACGGAAAAAAAATATTCTATAAATGTCACATCAGAGAGTAATTTTATCAAATAGTAATTTCATTATTCCATTTCACCATGACACTAAAATGGTGTAAATGTTACATCAAACATTAATTTCATCTTTTACTCATTATTTCATTTCTAACACGAAAAAGAAATATTCTGTGTATATTCCTTTTTATCTACTTTTTTTATAATTTTTTTCCTAATTTCCTATTATTTAGATATTTTACAAATTATGCCCATATACAATTTTATTGTTCAAGTAAATATGTTTTATTATTTAACAAACTTAAAGAAACTAATAAATTAATAAATTATATTTTATTAACTAAAATGACCCATTTACTATTAATAAATTATTTAAAAAAAAGTTTATATTAACAAAAATATTGGTGAACCAAAACATTACATTAAATAATTAAACATAAATACAACTGTGAAAAATATATATTGATATCATATAACCATCTGAATTAGTATATTCCTCCCACGAATAATCAATTAATGTATTATGAAGCGCAATGTGAGCATCTTTATCCCTTATTTGTCTATATTGAGCCCTAAATTGATGAAATCTTGTATTTTCATCAACCATTTCAACTTCTGGAGGTGGCGCTTCCCTCACATCTTGAATTATTGCATAAAGATCATGTTCATCCTCGATTATTATGTTGTGCATAATAATGCACGCAGACATTATGCCATGTAACACGTTTTCTCCAAAAATATGCTAGTCCTGTCACAATTGAGAACTGTGATTAGAGAACTCCAAAGGCATATTCTACGTCTTTTCTACATGCTTCTTGTTTCATGGCGAAATATTTTTTCTTTCGACCTTGAGGTTGGTGAATAGTTTGCACAATCGTGAACCATTTTGGGTATACTCAACTAAATAATAACCCATGTTATACTCTTTCCCCTGAATAACATAATGAGCAGGAGGAACTATACCTTAAGCTAGATTAGAAAAAAGATTGGATGACTCCAACACATTGATATCACTGTTGCTAACTGACATTACCAAAATAAGTATGCCATATCCAAAGATCATAATTCGCTACTGCTTTGAGAATAATAGTTGGTGACTAAATACGACCTGCGTATTTTCTAGCTCATGCTGTTGGACAATTTTTCCACTTCCAATGTATACAATCTAGACTTCCTAACATTCCGAAAAAGCCACATTGTTGACCAATATGGAGTAGCCAAGCAACATAATTAGTGGTAAATGTTTTGAGATACCGCTCTGTAAAAATCTCCACACTAGTACGATAAAATCTCTTCATACTTTCAATTGCCGTTAACTCACCTATTTTTATATACTCTTCTGTGGCATCCGCCGGTAGACCATATGTGAACACGGCTGTCACTTTTTGTATAGTTGATAAATTGAGTCTACCAAGTCCATCATTTCATTGTTCGAGGTAGTTGTCATGACCTTTGACCGCATCAACAATACACAAGAATATTCAATATCGTCTTCAAAACATGGCATCAGTGTAGCGAGGATTCTCAGTAAAATAGTCGTTGAATAAATTATGATCCATAGTTTTTCGATCACGATGGATCACTACATGATCAGGAATCGACCCACTATACGTCACTTTGTGCATTGGTTAATTAAAATAGCAAGCAAGGGCCATGTTGTTAGAAATTGCATGACTGATGTTTTCTTCTAATTAGGTCATTGCTACCATATACCTTATCAATGACAATTCATCGTCATCTGAAGAGGAAGATGCCTCTTGAAAAGATGGACCTCCGATATTGTAATTTATTGTCAGAGTAAAGAAAAAGAGCTAAGTTTGCTGAATATCTTTACTTTTTTTTAAGATAATGCGAATAGAGAAGTCTTGTTTCTAAATAATAATGGAGTGTGACTAATATCATAATGTAGTATACTACTTATAATAAACCAAGGAACTTATCTTAGAAGATTGGAAAGCCTATTTGACAAGATGAGGAAATGCAGTAGCCATGTGAAAAGCTGAGGAGATGCATCAATTATTTTTGACTTCTCTTATTTTCAAGACTTGGAGCATTGGCCATGTGAAAACCTGAGGAAATGCCTTAATTATTTCCGACTTCTCTTATTTTCGAGACTTGGTACATTGGCCATGTGAAAAGTTGACGAGAGTCATCAATTATTTTTGACTTGGTACATTGGCCATATGGAAAGTTGAGGAGATGCCTTAATTATTTCTAACTTCTCTTATTTTCAAGACTTGGTGCATTTGCTACGTGAAAAGCTGAGGAGAGTTATCAATTATTTCTGACTTCTCTTAATTTCAAGTCTTGGTGCATTGGCGAGATTCTTTCAAGTCTTGCTATAAATAATAGTCTTTAGTTATAGACATTCAAAACATATCTTCATTTTTTTATGCCATTTCTATTATCTAACTATCCACTTGTTTAAAAAAAAATGACTAGCCACTCCACTAGGTATAATATTAGTAAAGATGTGATCCTTACTCAAATTATTTAGATATTTCTCAAAACCCTATTACGGGTAGGTACCAATCTGTAAATACCTTTTGGTCATGTGCGGATCAAAAATACAGCGAAGGAGGAGGAGGGCCTTCTTTTGCCACTAATGCATTTGGTCAATATTTTAGAGATATTGGATATTCGGGAGAAGATCTACCAGATTGCTAAATTATTAGTCCAATTTCTGTAATGTTATTATATTTATCAATTTTCAATTATATTTCTGTTCGAGTTTAATTTGAATATTATGTATTTTAATTAATGTTGGTTTAAATATTTGGTGTTTTTATGTAATGTGTAATTACATGATATGTAATTTCAATTATATTAAGTATTTGAGTTTTATTATAATTGGTATTTTGTATTATTTACATATTAATTTTGCTCCATCTATAGAAAATTAATTATGAAATAATAATAAGAATATAGGACTCAAAATAAAATTTTTTACGTTATGGTACCAAAAAGTAATAATTTTTTTCTTAAAAAACTATGTACTTAGAGTCAACTATTAATAACCAAAGTTGAGAGAGACTTTTTTACAATTAAAATAAATGAAACAGAAAAAAAAATAGTGTATGAAAAGTGCCACGCCATATTTGGCGTTGCACTGTTTAAAAACCGACAGAACGCCAATTTGGCGTGTCAATTTGGCATTGGGTTGAAGAGCCCCAGTGCCATTTTGGGCCCCTTCTGTGCCAAAATGGCATGATTTGGAGAGGCCCTTAAACGACAAAGATTATGAGTGCACGAAAAAAAATGTTATAAAAAATGAGGGTTGTTGTGTAGTTTTTTGACCATCACAAATAGTTGACCTACCTAATATCTAAAAAAGGCAACTAGCTAATTGAAGAGGAGATAATTACCCATTATTTTGTAGTCACCCAATCTCAATATTATATTGTATTTTATTATATAGTTTCCTATTCACAAAATTGGGAAACCTAAAGCCACCCTTATCTATATAAAAGGAATTCAGTCTCATAATTTTCTATCTCATAATCACTTTACTATACACTCTTTCTGTAATTCTCTCTTTGCTTTCACATTGAGACTTAGAGAAACTCTTATAATTCTCCAGAAAATAGTGAAGAACAATAGACGTATGCTCATCTTTTTTGGAGCTGAACCACTATAAAATTCATATCTCTTTACTTTGCTTTATTTTTCAATTTGTTTCACACATAAGTCATATCTTATAAATCTCAAAATTCATTGTTAACAAAATCTCTGTCAATAATTGGTACTAGAAGGAAATCTATCCTAGCAAAAAGTTTGTCAATCTTCTTCAACGACGGCAAATACTAGAAATACCACCAGAAATGCTGTAGTTAGCCGAAATCAACCTCAAAGTGTTGTTACTGCACAGGTCGATCCTACTCAGGAATAACCAACTTTGACCGCACCAGAGGAGAATATACTTCAGAGACAAGAATGCATGGAGGATGCTCTTGCAAACCTTCAACAAATCATCAATTAGATCAATGATTCTTTGAGGTGACTTGCTGAAGGGCAGATGGTGATACCACAATAACAAGAGTGCCTAGAGATCGTCCTGCTCGACAGCTTTAGAAGAGGATTCACATTCAAGAAATAGGAAATCACGACTAACCCAGAGCCTAGTAGGAGTGACATGCAGATCGCACTTCTGAAGGAAAAGGCAAGGTTGTAGACTTACCACAAGAGTCTGGCACTGGAAGTTTGAGTATAGACTATGATCATGGACAACCCTCTCAAAGAGCTCCAACCAACTATGATCATTCTAACAATGACCAGGTTCTTTAATCGAGAAGTATTTTTGAAAGAATTAACAGGAAGCCAAGACGGGACTCTGTCGTCCTAAGACAACACTTGAAACAATGACGCTAAAGGGGTTGTCATGAGCGATCTATATCGCATCATAACGACCGAGCCCCATCACATCAAACTGTTTCAGTTGAGTACTCAAAGGTCACTACAGACCCAGTCCAATCAACCTAGCTTGTGTCATGATAATAGCGACCAAAGACCACCTTTACCACTAGCGACAAATGATAATGCCCTTCTGCCTAACATCGATGTTCATAACCTGAGGATCGCATTAGATGCACTCGCTGGATTGAATGATGAGCTCACAGTTAGATATCGTCAATCGTCGTTTAATGAAGAGGTTTGAGCTAGTGCACTTCCTGCTAGATTCAAACTTCCTACAATAAACACCTTCGATAGAAAGACTGATCCATATGACCATATAGATCATTTCAATGACTTGATGGAGCTCCACTGGGTTGATGACCTCGCACGTTGTAGGTGTTTTACTGTAACCCTCACAAGTGCAATAAAGAAGTAGTTCAGAGGACTTCAAGCCGGTTTGATCTCATCCTGGCAGTAACTCTAAACTGTATTCTTGAGACAATTTCAGGCTGCGAAGAATTTTACAGTTCCTTTAATTATCCTGTTTGCCATTCGACAAGGACCAGAGGAAACTTTACGGTCATAGCTCAACTGTTTTACTTCAGAGTTGATAAAAGTCAACAACGCACCTGAAGATGGAGTCCTGACTTTAATGATGGCCAGAGCGTGACCAGAGACCAAACTCTGGGAAGAGTTACTTGAGTGAGAATGTAGAACCCTCGAAGACTTCTATCGGACAGTCAATCAACATCTAAGGATGGAGTCTTCTCAAGAAAATCTTCATAAGATGAAGAAGGAAAAAGGAAAAGATACAACCAAAGATGTGACCACAAGTACCAACAAAACATCAATAATAATAAGAAGTCAAAAAAAAAAAGAAGGACGAGCAGCCAATTAAGAAGCAGCCTGAGCTAAAGAAGTAGGAGATTCCAAGAGCTCTCTTGTAATATAACAATTACACCAAGCTGAATGCACCCATCGATCACATCTATGCGGTCACTAATCAGTAGGAGCAATTTTGAAAGCCGAAGTAAATAAAGCGAGGTAACTAGTATGATGCATGATCTTGTTACAACAACTCCCTGAAGCTTGCCATATGAGAGGCAACACCTCGCACCATGATGATCTAGCATCAAAATGAAGCATCAATCGAAGCATCAATTGAGGACCTTGATTCATGATAGATCGATAAAGAGGTCAAAACTGGACTAATTGAGAACTTGGACGATTTGCCAATTGACGAAAAATAGTCTTCGAAGGTATTAAAAATCGGAGTGAAACTTCAAGAGCCTATAAAAGCTGCGCTGATCACATTTCTAAAAGCAAATTTAGATATCTTCGCATGGCAACACTCGGATATGATAGGGATTGATCCGAACATCATGTGTCATCGCCTTAATATTGATACGAAAAAGAGACTAGTATAACAAATGAGAAGAGCGATGGATCTAGAACGATATGTTGCATTGAAAGAAGAGGCAGAGAAGTTACTTGAGATTGTCTTTGTCAGAGAATATTTTTATCCGAACTGGCACGCAAACCCAATTTTGATGAAAAAGCTTAACAAGATGTGGAGAACATGTATAGACTTTATAGATCTTAACAAAGTACACTCGAAAGATAGTTTTCCACTCCCAAGAATCGACCAGCTTGTAGATGCGATGTCAGGACACGAATTGCTGAGATTCATAGGCGCATATTCCGACTACCAAATTCTAATATATGAGCTTAACGAAGAACATACCTCGTTTATCACAGATTGAGGGTTGTATTGTTATAAGATAATATCATTCGGACTCATCAACTCAGGAGCAACTTACTAGTGTCTTGTTAATATGATGTTCACAAAGCAAATTGGCAAGACAATGGAAGTTTATGCAGATGACATGTTAGTAAAGTCAAAGAAAGCTATATATCACGTCGCATATCTCGATAAGATATTCAAGATACTTATAAAGTACCAAATGAAATTAAATTCCTAGAAGTGTGCGTTTGGAGTAGGATCAGGAAAGTTTCTCGAGTTTATGGTTAATCAACAAGGCATTGAGAAGATTCAAGCACTAATTGATATGTAGTCTCTGCGTAAGCTGAAAAATATACAGAGTTTAGCAGGAAGGGAAGTCGCATTAAGTTTATTTATATTTAGATCGACTGATAAATGTCAATCATTCTTCAAAGTACTGAAGGGTTCAAAGAAATTTGAATGGACTGAGAAATACGAGTAGGCGTTCTAAGATTTAAAGAAACACTTGGGATCTTCTCTACTCTTATCAAAGCCAAAATCCAAAGAGAAGTTGTTCTTGTACCTTGTAGTTCCAAAATATGCGATGAGTGCTACATTAATCTATGAAGACGAAAGTATACATCGACCAGTATATTATGTGAGTAAATAATTACTCGATGCAGAAACTAGATATCTTGAGATGGAGAAGTTCGTGTTAGCACTTGTCATTGTATCTCGAAAGCTTTGTCCTTATTTTCATGCATATTTCATCTAAGTTTTTACAAACTTTCCTTTGAAACAGGTCCTTTAGAAGCCCGAAGAGTCAGGTTGATTACTTAAGTAGGCTGTTGAGTTGAGATAATTCGACATCAATTTCTGACTACGTACTACGATCAGAGGTCAAGCTCTTACAGATTTCGTCATAGAGTTCACTTATGATGATAATCTTCCTACAGAAGTGATCGAAATACCTACTTTGGATTCATTGAAGTTGTGGAAGCTTTATGTGGATAGATCATCAAATGAAAACAAAAATAGTGCTGGCTTAATATTAATTAGTCTAGAGGGGCATAATATTCATTGCATACTTTGCTTTATATTTCCAACATCAAATAATAAAGCAGAATATGACGTACTAATTACTAGACTTAAGCTCGCACCAGAGATAATGTAGAGATGATCGAGATGTTCAGTGATTCCCAATTAGTTGTTTGCTAAGTAATTGGTGATTTTCAAGTAAGAGGAAGGAAGATGTTAGCCTATCTACAAGAAGTACAACGCCTCTTCTCAGTGTTTACTGCATATAATATTCAGCTACTACCTTGCAGCAAGCTAAGGAGATGCCTTAGCTAAATTGGCCTCGGTGAAGGATGTGGGATTTTTATAGTTGATAATCACCATCCATGTGCTTGTGTGAGCGAAAAACATTTACTAGTCGGCTTATGCCTATGGTTGAGGGACACCTCTCTAGGTTGAGAATGTACGTACCTCGTATTCGAGACATATTTCCATGAGATTGAATGAATACAACTATGCGACTTTGACGAGATCTTCATTCAGTTGATCATATTTCAGCAAGATCTCTATTTGGTTCTTGTGCTCTTCATATCAAGTTTCCTAAACAAGCTCCCCAATACGCGAGCTCTCCCCCCATATTCGAGCTCCCTATTATAAGAGCTTTCCATTATATTCGAGCTCTTCACTATCTTTGATCTCGACGGGATCTTTATTCAATTCCTCAGATCTTTAAGATCTCTACTAGATCATTGAGCTTTCTATTACGCAAGCTCTCCACCATGTTCAAGTTCTTCATTATCTTCGACTTAGATGAGATCGTCACTCTATCTCAAAAACCTCGACAAGATCTCCACTCGATCATTGAGCTCTCTATATTCAAGCTCCATTATATTCGAGCTCTATCATATTCGAGCTCCCCAACTAGGAGCCCTCCATTCTATATGAATTTTCATCAATACTATCAGTAATTCTTCTCAAGCCTCTTCATCTCGTATTGACTATTATGCTACTACTAGCTCGTGGGATATCTTCACATACTTCGATGACTCCATCAATAAAACTTGATACATTTTCTTCATATGATTTATTTTCATTCTTATGCATTGTTTACTTACAGTTTTATGGTAGTTATTGCAACACTATAAAACTCGGGGGGCAGTAGGATCAGACTAAAAATCTCCTATCTATTTCCTAAAGGTCTAACATAATGACCATTTAAAGGAATTAAATTTTTCAAACTTAATTTTGAAAATTCGAAGACTTCAGGGTTTTCCTCCTCTCTTCATGCCTCAACATGTCGTACTATGCAATGCCCTCTACGAATTTCAAAGTAACTAAACATAACATTCATAGTTCGATATGATACGGTGCTAAAATCGTATAGAACTTCTGAAAAATAAATATTAAGTTTGCATCACTTACATTCATTATTTTTTAGAAGTGATCTAACCTATCCTACTTAAACTTTTTATTAAGTTAAGAGGATTCGAATCGCGAGAGCGTAAAGATCGATCTAACTTGTTTTTAAGTTATCGACATGACATAGAATTCTGAATCTTCAAAATGACCTAATAGTTCCTATGAGTTTATACCTTATTGAAGATTTTCAAACATGGAACCTCAAATTAATATACGAGGTGGTCTAACGATTCAATTCACATCTAATTAAATAACGAGCTAAGGATTTATCTTATGAAACAACTTGATTTTTATTTTATGAAGTAAATTATCTTAAGAAAATACGAGCTCTATCAAAAGTATTAGACCCAAGGGTCAGGTATTTTTTATATCTTTGTTTACTTTCAAAATTTTTTGGATTTTCTAACATTTTGTAGGAAAATTCAAAATATGACACCCTTTTATACTACTAAATAAAAGGAGTTCCTGTCATTTGCTAATTCGACTACTACGAGCTGCTCTTCAATGATGTAGGTGTCATCAACTATGTCTTCAGGGTAGCATACCTTATTTTGTTTCTTGGCAACTTCATTAACCGCCTTCAGGATTTCAACGAAAAAGCATCATATCTAGATCGAAGCTTTCAGAATAAGAATCATACTTCTACAATGCGAGCGTTATTTCAAATTTATAGTTGAGAAAAGATCTTCTTTAAAAGACTTTGTAGCCTCTTCAATACTCTACTAGTAAACAATCACATTGACGATGGTATGGTTCCTAAGCATTTCCTACTTCTTCATAAGTTTCTATGGAAGATTAATGAGATCGCTTTTGAGTCGTATACTTCACTTTTGCTCTTGCTATTGGAGAAGCGATGTTTTTTAGCGTACTAAGAGTTCGATCCTTATTAAACTCATAAAAGGTTAAATCATTTATCTATGAGAAAGAGATGTTAACAAAAGTATGGTGGTGCTATTTGATCACTACTTTACACCTACTAACTCAATCATCGACATCGACAAAGAAGAATTAAGAGAACTTACAACAAGTTCAGTTGAAGACTTGAGAGGAAACTATTGATCAGAATGGTATGCGGTCAACTATTTTATCGAAGAAAGCTTTTAACACGTCAGGGACGTATTAAAAGTTGTGGTTCTCACCACCACAAATAGTTGACTTGCCAAATCTCTAAAAAAAGGCAACTAGCTAATTGAAGAGGAGATAATTATCCATTATTATGTAGTCACCCAATCCTAATATTATATTATATTTTATTATATAGTTTCCTATTCCCACAATTGGGAAACCTAAAACCACCTTTATCTATATAAAGGGGTTCAGTCTCATAATTTTCTACCTCATAATCACTTCATTATACACTCTCTCTGTAGTTCTCTCTTTGCTCTCACTTTGAGACTTAGAAAAACTTTTGTAATTTTCCAGAAAATAGTGAAGAAAAATGGACGTAGGCTCATCTTTTTTGGGGATGAACCACTATAAAATTTATGTATCTTTACTTTGCTTTATTTTTCAATTCGTTTCTTACATAAGCCATATCTCGTAAATTTCAAAATTCATTGTGAACAAAACCTCCGTCAATAAGGGTTAATAGTTTTCTCATCTCTGAATAAAAATCTTATTTAATCATTTTTGGATGGTCTTAGTTTAAAAACTATTGTTAAGCCGAGGATAAAAGTTTATAAATAATAAAAATAATTCAGGTAGCAAGATACGATATTTTTAAGGTTGAAAATAAGATTGATATTCTCTAGGACAAAAGATCGATGTTTTAAGGTTTCAAATAAGATTATTCCAAATAAATTAAATTATAGGATTAATAGAAAACAGAAGGGAGACAATATAATGCCATATTAATATCTAGCATAGGAGATTTTAGGGTTTAGGGTTTAGGGAGATGATAAAATGCCATTCTGGTTCTACAAATGATTGTTATTGGGGAAATCAGATTTGGTCCTCTTTTATTCCTCCTTCGAGGTCGATTTTACTTTGGAAAACTCTTCATGATTGTCTTCCTACTGCAACTTCACTGATGAGATGAGGTTTTAATCTCCCACCTTGTTGTTGCTTTTGTCGTACTTCCATATAGAATTTTTCACATTTGTTCCTTTATTGTTCTTTTGCCTAGCAGCTTTGGTCAACTTTGTCATCTATCTTCCATACTCCTATTTTTCTAGAGAGCACTGTGATAGATCTTTTGGATCAAGCTCAGCATTGTTCTTTGAGTCCATAACTTGGTTCTTTCTAGAAGGTTGGTCTGGCTTCTATTTTTTGGATTATTTGGCACTTTTGGAATTTGGCATTTTTAGAGGAAAAGAAGCCTTCCATTAATTCTGCATTGGTACTCTTATGGCGCTTTATTAGAGAGACTGAGTCTCTGATTTCAAGTATTATGTTTAATTCCATGACAGAATTTATGATTTTGTGGGAGTTTTGTGTTAAGGGTAGGCCCAGGAAGGTGCCTAATATTATTAAAGTTGTCTAGAGGCCTCATCCTCATTCCTGGATTAAGGTCAACACTAATGGTTCTACTTTTAGCGCTCTGGGTCTTTCTGGATGCTCAGGAGTATTTAGGATATATTGTGATTTTGTTTGTGGTTATTTCTCTATTCCTTTGAGAGTAGGTTATGCTTTCGAGGCTGAGTTGGCAGCAGCGATTCATGCGATTGACTTTGCCTGGAAATATGGTTGGAAGCGTCTTTGGTTGGAGAATGATTCCATCTATATATTTTCTATATTGTTGTCTCGTTCTTTAAAAGTTCTTTTTCGTTGGAGATCAGCATGGTCTAGGGTCTTAGAGTACATTGCTCGTATGGATCTCGTCGTGACACATATTTATCGTGAAAGTAATCGTATTGTTGATTTTTTGGCTTCTCGAGCATCTTCTATAATTTGTTCTACTTGGTGGTGGACCGCTTTTTTTATTTCTTCTTTTGTTAATGATGATTGTATTGCGAAACTTAGTTATAGATTTTGTTAATTTTTCTGACTTCTTTGGGTTTTGTTCATGTTTTAGTTCTTGAGAGATCAAGTTCATGTCCCTCTTTGACTTGGTGTCTCTTCTTCTTATTTCTATTTTATTTAGATTTTCCTCATTCCGTCGAGATTTGGAGAAAAAAAAAATCTGCGCATAGGAGATAAGTCATATTTTTTGGTTTTGTTCTAATGTATTTTCAAAAAATAAATAATTCCAGTTTTTGCGCTCTCTGGCTCTCTCCTCTGACTTTGAGCTCCGCTTTAGTCTTTATTTTATCTTGTTAACCTTTCTACCGTGAGACACTGAGACTCTTGGATTTCGAGGAATCAAGGATTATCGGAAAAAAAATAATAATAAATCATTGGTTATATTTTTAATTTTTTGGTTTCGTATTCAAAAATAAAATTAATAGTGGAGATTTTCTCAAGCACGCCTTGTTTTCGTTTGAGAACATTCTAATACGTATATTGCTTAGTTTTTTGATTGACCGAAGGCTAAAGCCTTGGCTATCAATGGAGCCCTAAACAAGTGTGGCACACTATTTCACATTTTCTCTGTGAAGTTTTAAAGTTCATGTTCTACCGGGATTTGTGATTAACCATTGGCTTAGTCCTCGTTTTAATCTTCTGGTCCAAATGATGAATTAGTACAAGTATGTCAATGAGACTTGTAGATTCCTCATTCCTTAATTATTTGTTCTTTTAATCTTTCTTTAGCATTTATGTATCTCATAAGTCATAATAGCTTTTGATTTGGAGTTCTATGATTACTGATTTACTGATTTTTTTTTTTTTTTTTCAATTGAATACTTTGAAAGCTTACAAAACCCAAAAGGCGTTCCAAAGATGAAGATGAAAGTGGATAGAATCAGCAACTTGCCAGATAGTATAATAGAAGAAATAATGTCTCATCTATCAATTAGGGATGCAGTGAGGACAAGTATCCTATCAAGCCATTGGAGATATAAATGGGCTATGTTTTCAAAACTCGTGTTTAATAAGTCGTCTTTTCCCTTTCCTTCACAAGATGGAGTTGTCTACATGAATGAGTTCGCGACTATCATTGATCATATTCTCTTGCTTCACATTGGCCCAATAGACAAGTTTGAGCTCTCTTATGCTGCACGTCCTCTAGAGCAAAGTGACATAAATCGGTGGATTATTCATTTATCACGAACAAGAACCTCTATCAAGGACCTCGTACTCGATGCTTCAACAGGCCAAGATTACATATTGCCTTCTTGTTTGTTTTCTTGCCAAAGTTTGACTAATTTGGTATTATGTCATTGCATGCTCAAACCTCCTCCAACATTCCATGGTTTCGAGAATTTGAGGAGCCTCAAGCTTAAGTTTGTAAACGTGGCCCAACATTTGCTTGAAAATCTGATTTCTAGCTGCCCTGTGCTTGAGAGTCTGAACCTGGTGGACCTGGAAAGTTCTTCCCATCTCAACATTAATGCCAAGAATCTGAAGTTCTTCAATATTGAAGGCTTTTATCAAGGCATTAGCTTTGAGAATACCACAAGTCTAGCTGAAGTTACTATTTCATTTTCGTTTGACGATTACAACAGAGAAAACCATGATCGAGCTCATAAAAACTCTAGCAATTTGCTCGAGTTTTTTTATCAACTGTCGCAGATTCGAAGGCTGGATATTTCTTATGGTTTTTTAAAGGTAGCAGTTTTGTTGAATTTGAACCAAGTTTCTTGTATTTCCAGCCCTTAACTATGCAGGGAAGCTTTTAGATTAGATCCAGTGACTAATTTTGTCTGATTTTGTTGTTTAGTAGCTTGAGCAAATCTATACTGGTTTAATTTCTTTAATATATTCAATTTAAAATGATTTCTTTTGTTTTGTTACCTTTTTTTTTCCCCCCCTCTAGAACTATTTGGGTGTTGGCATTGAGCCCTGTAACCTGCCTAAACCGGGTGTTCATCTGCATTATCTTGCCGTAGACATAAATTTGGACAACAAGGAAGACTGTTTAGCAACTCTTTGCCTTTTAAGTAGTGCCCCGAATCTACGAGAACTACAGATTAAGGTGAAATTTCCCTTTTTTTTTTTTTTTGAAAGTAATGGAGATTCAATTTTGGTCCACCTTATTAGACGTTTTTATCTTTTTGTACTGCTCAGTATCACAGTTTCGCTTAAGTTATATTTGATAGCTGATTATAAAAGCTATATCGACATTATTTTCCTTAGTAATTACTTGATGCCTCTGTTTTAGTTCACACAGCACATTAAAGGAGACACGTAATTAAAGTTACCAATTACGAGAATCATGACAAAATTGTTTAGTATTTCCAAATTGAAATTATTACTCGCTTAGACCAAAGTATATAATCAACAATTCTCACTCTAGAAGTACAGATTTGGAACAATGTTCAAATATTATACACTCCTAAATAGGATTTTNTTTTTGTTGACCAACACATTTGGAATTGACACAGAAACTTTACTTTAGTGTCATGATGATATTTGCAAATGGATTTTCTGATATCTGTAGCTTCTTTGGTAAGTTCCAATTTTCTGAGACACAGACCTTGTGTAGGTTGATCTTGATGAACTTGAAGTGAATGCTGTGGGAACAAAGACTAACTTTTGGGAAGATGACCACTTTAGTTGCCTGTTCACCAAACTGCAACTAGTGAAAATATTTAGCATTGGTGATTCCCAGCCTGAATTGGACTTTATCAAGTTCATGCTTTCAAAATCACCTGTACTTGAGAGGATGATTGTTAGGCCTGCTAAAGCGCTGGGATTAAGAGATGAATTGGGGTTCACTAAGAAGTGTATACGCTTCATGCGTGCTTCAGTTCGAGCAGAGATAATTTGGTTGGATCCATAATTTTGCGGTGTACTGACCAACTTCAAATTAAACCTTCCTCTTCAGTTGGTAGTGTTCACTATTATGTCTTCATATTTTGCTTTACTCTGCCAGCGCCCTGCTTTACTACTGACCTGGAAAGGGTATTACTTACTTTGTTCTGTAAAGTCGAGCTTTGGCTTCATATCACTTGACAGATTTACAGGCTAGCTTAAGCTTTATTTATACAATTCTTAAGATCTAGTTTTGATGGTTATGTCATATGTCTTTAGAAGTTCTAGAGTTGGTTGAGTTGGTTGTGTTACGTTTTTCCTAGGAGTGGACATTAGTTTGGCTTCTACTGATGTGGTTTATAATTGGTTTGTAGCTTCTTTAGGTGTCTAATCATTTCTTTATTTTTACAGGGTAGTTAAACCTTATCCACATTTTTTTAATGTTGATTATATATTTCTCTCTTTTCTACCCCAATTCCTACCCCTTCAAAGGAAAAATTCAAAGGAAAAACCAAAAAGACTAAAAAAGATTTTCCCAAAAGAAAGAACTTGAAATGCTATATTAAGAGACTAAAAAAGATTTTCCCAAAAGAAGGAAATACAAGAAGGTAGCCTCCCTATATGGGCTTAACCTCTCTTCCTCTCCATCTTTTAGGGACTTTGGCTTTTATTTATTTTAGCCAAATTCCAACGGCTCTTTTGTCTAATATTAGCATGATGATCAAGAGGACTCGACTGCATTGCAACAACGACTAACTTTTGGGAAGATGACTGCTGTAATTTCCTGTTCACCAATTGTGAAAGTAACTTGCATTGGTGATAATACCAACCGCAATCAGATTTCGTAAGTCTATGTTTTCAAAAAATCACTTGAACATGAGAAGATAGCTGTTACCCCTGCTGAGAATTTAAAAAGTAAAATGGGAAGTCGTGAACAAGTTTTTATGCATCGGGTGTGCTTCAGATCGAGCAGAGATAATTTGGTTAGATTCTTAACTTTACAGTGGCTGACTTCAAAGTCATCTTCTTCAGTTGCTAGTCATTGGTTATGCTAATTTTATCTTAATATTGCTTTACATATATGATAGTTGATTTGTAAAAACCCAAAAATCTAAAGGGTATTTCTGTACTTTAACACCAAAAAAAAAGATTATATCTGTTTCTCTCTCCTCTCCCACGACCCCCCGCTCTTTCTTTCTTGTTAACGGCCAAAACGCCGATTTCACGGCGAGTCTCCGAAGAAGCCTCTCCGGCCGTCTTTGAGCAGCGCCACCACCCGGCGTCTCACCAGCACTGTCCCAGCAGCCGACCACCAAAGTTTCACTGCCAACGGACGTTCCAAAATCCGATGACGTCCAAAAATGCTACGAGACAAAAAAGCCACTGACGCCAATTCCGGCGGTCTCACGCCCCGATCTTGGGCTTCTCAGATTCCTCTCGACGAGAGTAACATCATGGTATATATATCTTGACTCGAAATTACCCGGATTAAATTTTGCCATTTTTGACAATTTTGAGTTATTTTAGTTTTACATTTAAATTTGTCAATCCGACCGTTAGATCGAAAAATAAACCTCATATTTGTGATGTAATTGTGAAAACAAAAGTTTTGATATATATATATATATCGATTATATTTAGTGACGGGCACGAAAATCTAAATCTAACGGCTTAGACTTGCGTGCAGTGGGTTCGGGCTGGGTTTGGTCCGAGCCCAAATCGGTCAAGTTTTATATCTACCTAGCGTTTTTGGGTGCTCTGAATTCAGTGATGAAGTCCGTATCACGATTTGAAGCTCTGATTGAAAATCGAATTTTCAAACCTATCGATCAAAGATTCGAAAACGACACCCAACCCTCCAAATGACACCGAACTTTCTCCATAGCCCCGTAATACTATTTGGATACTCGATTGAGGTAGAGAATCGATTACTTGATTCTAAAATTAATTTAATTTATGAATTTTACATATTTTCAATAAATATGGAATTTCGTAGTTTAATTTGTAAAAATTGTGTTTATATCTGTTTTTGACCTGATTTGAGATCTAAACTACCTGGGAGACACGTGACACTGGTTGACGTATCATATAGACTGTTTTGAACTATTTTCTTTAGGAAATTGGATTTTTGGATTTTGATCAAAAATAGTCGTTACACTGCCGAAATTTTTAGAAAATCCAAAATGATTTGAGAACTCAGTTTACGAGGACTAAATATTGTTTGATTAAAGAATATTGCATGGTTATTTTGTGATTTTGTGGAAGTGGTATATATTCTGATTCATGTAATTCATATAGCATTTGCATTGCATATACATTTCACGTGGCGCCAACTGAATCACGGTGTACCAAAAGGATACTGGAATCACAGTGTTTAAACAAAACACTGGAATATAAAAGAAAAAGAAATAGGAAGAAAAAGAAAGAAAACTCACGGTCACCAAATATGTGACTGGAATAAAACTCACGGTCATCACGTAGATGGCTGGAACTCACGTATGTCATATACATTAGACATTATGGAATTAGGTGGTATTCAATGTACTTGTGAAGACTTGAATAATATGTACTTGTTTTGAGATACCGTTTTACGATGGTTTGGAAAATTTGAACTATTGGACTATGATTTCCACTTAGATTTTATGAACTATTTTTGAACGGACAACTAACCATGCAGAACCCTCAACGTGTGTATATTTTCTTATATATAAAAACTTGTAATCGATTTTCCACTGAGTGTTCATGTGCTCACTCCCCTACTTACTCCCACTTTCATGTGTTGATTTATTTTGCAAAAATTGTCTTGGTGACTTGTCAAGCCTGTTCGGTATATGTATGTTGTCCTTACATCTTCATTGGTCGGTTCAAATTCTATATCATTTCTTCCTTTCTATGTCAAATTTATTTAGCCAGTAATATTGTATTTACTAAGAAGATGTATGAGGATGATCTTGCTATTAAAAATGAGTATTTAGAAATACAAATAATTTTATGTAAATTATTTAGACATTTAACCTAAGGTTTTAAACAGACTCATTTTACCAAAATTTATGAAATAACCAAGATTCCTAAATTAATTAGTTAGAATTTTCTCTAAACTTTAAATGAAAGGATTTCCTTGGAAAAATTAATACTAATGAAAAGTTTCTTGATTATGAAATTTGATTACTTTTAAGGACCAAGATATAAAATTTTAAGTACTTGATTTTCTGGAATTTTAGAAAATCACTATTTATCACTGTTTCAACATAAAATTACTAAAAGTCATGCCCTTGGATTTCTGGTCGTGACATGATTGCCAACATGGAAGGGTTTTTCTCGTTATTTTGTTTAGTGAAGTTGAACTTTGGCTTTGTTTCACTTCCTTAAAGACCAACTAAGCTTTACTTACTTTGTTCTTAATGTCCAGTTTTGTTAGTTATCTGATTCTAGAAGTTCAGTAATTGGGTCGATTAGGTTTATAGTATGGGTAAAGATTGAGATACTAAAATCTTGCACCAAAAACTTACATCAATGATATGTCATTATTTTTAGTGGTATATCTTTAAATGTTGTGATTTCACTTTCAAAAAGGAAGTGACTAAAATGAATGTCACCTCATATAGTATAAGTTTTTGGTAAAAGATATTGGTATCTATAGCATCACTCTTAGTTAATTATTTTATAAGTAAGATAGACGATACTGGTTCAGAAAAACAACAATAACTTGGAAATGACAGTGACTCGCAAAACAACAAGAGAATATAACCCTAATCCAGTGGTAACTACTCGTTAATTTCATATGTTCTGGTTCTCATGTTTCTCCTTTTTGTTCTTTTAATCTTCTTTGTTTTTTTTTTCTTTTTAGTTTTTTTTTTCCTTTCCAACTATTTATGCTATTAGTATTAAGGCATTTTTTATTTGGCCTTAATTGTTAACAACTAATGAGTTAATTTTGTTTCGTTTAAAAAAAGTTAATTTTGCTAAAATTATTTTGGAAAATATAAAAAAAATTGCAAAAATTAGAACAATGTGACCAAATTTTATAAATTTATCTAAATAATAATAATTTAACATATGTAACTTTTTTAATTAAGTACCAACAAATTGTAGAGCAAAAAGAAAAGACGTACCTTATTTGGTAAGTTACTACTTTTGGCTAGCAGATTTAAAAAAATTATTGTGTAACTGGTGTTTTAAGCATAATTTAAGAAGTATAGTAAGAGTTCCAAAATTAACAACACACACACCAACTTGAATCTAAAAGCTCTCAGTGTTACTAAGAATACTTCTTGAGTTATATCTGTAGATTTTATGTATGCCATATTAGTATTTGATACTTAGTAGTGATTATGCATAGTTTTATCTCTGATTATGGTTTTCTAATTATTATTCAGTATATGTTTAATGGTGAATACGAACTGTGGGATAGGTTCACTAGTTAAATTCCAAATACTTTTAATAAAGGGACTGTTTTATAAATTTGAAACTTTTTAGACACTTTAATAACAAATTAAGGAATTTCTAAATTAAGTGAAATTCTCATTCTGTCACTGATCAGGGGTTTAGGTCGCAACGTTTTTCAAAGCTGATTATACTGTCATAATATAAATTATTTAAAATAATATTTTACAACATATATGGTTTACCAAATATTAGATATTATTTTTAAATAATACAAAACTTTTATAAATTAAATTTACCAAATACTTAGACTTTTTTTCTCACTTCTTGCTCACAGCATAATTACGACAGGGCATGGCTATAATACAATAATACCAAATAAATACCAAACTGACCCCAAATTTATTTTCATGGTAAGTATTGTATTTTCACTCTTTTCTATATTTTCGACCTCATTACTCTCTATTTTTCTTAATATAATATGTAAAAATAAGGGATAATATAAAAAAACCTTACCACCTTTAGTATTTTATCAAAAAAGACCCACATTTTTTTATTTATATCAAATTAAACCTTTAATTTATATTTTCCAATCAAATTGAATTGGGCCCATATACTTAGTCAAAATTAGAAATTTAGTTTGTTAAAAAAGACAATTTTACCTTTTAAAATTATAAGACATATATTAAAATAATAAATATTGAAACCGATTATTCATGTCTTTCTCTTTAAAAAAAAAAACAAAAAATATATATTATAATGAAAATAATAATTATTAAGTATAAAACTTTAGTCACTCTTTTTCCTTTTAGTATTTAATCATTTTGAATAATTTAAACTCATTTTAGTTTCAATATTTATTATTTCCACTTAAAATGATTAAAAAAAGAAAGAAAATATTAGAA
>JXTC01000003.1:2890751-2905302 GCA_002914845.1 Trema orientale
TAATTCCTTTATTTGATGTAATGGTCATTACATTGTAAAGGCCATTCATAAGTAAAAAGTGAAACCAAACAATGTAAAGCCATTACATTCCATTCCATTACATTCCATTACAATCAACCAAACACCACCTTAGTTGAGAGATCTGGCAGATTATTATTACTAGCAGACAGACGTGCTCCGCACGTGTGGATGGTCGCATCCATAGGACTTCGCGTCACAAGTTGTACTAAGGTATTAATTTGAGTTTTAGTTTTGATCCTTAGATTCCAAGATTACAAGCCGGCTAGGGTAATTGATACACCAAGCAACTACCTACTAAGCTACTTTGAGGCTTAATAGTTAATTCATTTGAAACTGTATTATCTTTTGTTTCCAATAACCAAGAGCACCTAAGTCAGAAAACAAAGCTCCAAATGGTTATTGGTATGTAGCTAGAAAACACAATGCTCATAGTGTAATAATCTTAAAAACAGCTTCTTTTAGGTGATTGTTTTTTGAAACACAGTAATAATACTTGATTCACTATCTGCCTTCTTGTTAAAGGACCATTCAAGCCAACGTTCTAACTCCTGAACAACTGATCAACAGCTAACGATTAGTTGAGCAAAAAATTCTAGGCAATTCTAACCCTTGAAAAAATATAGATACATCTAAAAACAATAGATACTTGAACTTATCTTGATCTCAAAGAATCTTAGATAAATCCAAACAAACAAAATAGCAAAGTAATTGGAATTACTGAATTATGGTGTCAAACAGTGTTGCTTTTGTAGTAATTGGTAAGACCCGTTTAATTGTTCACCATCAAAACTGAAAGAGAATTAAACATATACACTTCTAGAAACTGTTCCTCCACCCCACCCCACCCCAAGAAAAAAAAAAAAGTTTCAACAAACTATCACCATTCAGAGACCTAAAATGAAAGGCTCCTCTAATATGTCAGGAAATTTATTGGTAACTAACACTGAACAATTGTCGTTAATCAAATAATGACGCTCTCTATAATCCAAAATAAGAACATAGACATGCTTGACCAAATACAAAATGATGATCTTTGCAAAAAAAATGGCAACGTCGTGAAGTTGTAAACTCATCACAGGTACAACTGTCCATGGAGACAAAGATGATCCTAGCATGATCTCATGAAACATAAACTTTCACCACACAACACAATGTACAAATAAGTCTAACAGTCACTGACTGATTCACTAATATGTCCACAAAAATGCATATCCCATTTTTTTCTTTTCTTTTTGAAAAAAACGTAGAAAGCACAAATTAAGTCATAAAGATTAGCATTACATTTACACAAAAGGAAAATGAAACGTGAGTAGAATAGAAAATTTTCCCCAGCCCTCTTTTTTGCAATATACTTGTACACAGAAAACAATGATTTAGCAAAGAACTGTAATGGACTATAGCCCGTATCATCTCTACAAAACACATTGAAATGCACATTGCATGGAATGAGGGAGCCACTGCAGAGAGAGTAATTTCCATTTTGAACTCTAATTCGGTCATAAGACTTTATATTGATAGGGTATGTATAAAAAATTTACTTAGAAAAAAGGCCAGTCTTTAATATGATCTAAACCCAGCAAAGTTCATATCCAAAATATTTAGCAAAATTTTACAAGTAAAATATGGAAAAAGAATACCAGCTCATGCCTAGCTTCCCCGTAAAATCAGATAACAAAATTTCTCTTTTACAATTACATGATTACATATAATTCAATGTTTGTGCAGTTATGGATCGCAGAGCACCTAATATGATTTGAAGGAAAAACAGAGGTAGCCTTCTCTGAGCCAATGTTGAAGAGCTAACCTTCTTCTTAAGGTCTGAATGATAAGCACATTTCCAAAACCAATTATTTTGTATGCAATCCTTTGCTCATGGTATAATGCAATCGGATTCTTACTGGGTGTACTTGCAATCATATATGCCTGAAAAATAGAAAAAGAAGTTTGAATGTCCAAATAAAAGAATTGGGGGTTAGAATTTTTGATTTAATAAGAATTTCCATTAAAGATTAAACAAACAAACAACTCCATAAATAAAATGAAAAGACGCCTGAAATATCGAAGCAAAGACTATGAAGTCTTACCACATCAGAATTAAAAAATGATAAACGAATTAGTCCACGATATCCAAGAATGGAAAAATGTTTCCTTATTCAAAACAAAAAAAGTTTACAAAAAAATTGATTAACAAAGCAACACCGGCGGAGGTCCCAACAACAGGCTTCAGCAAAAATATAATTACCTCGTACTCTTGAGTTGTTGTAACAGTTTTGAATCTCTTTGCCACAGTTTGGAATACAGGATAATGATGAGATTGGATTGGATTAAATTAGTCCATAATGCATATATATAAAAAAGATTGGATTGAATAAAAATAATCCACTCCAAAAATAATACCCGTAGAATGGAATAATCTTATAGAATTTGAGATTAGGATAATCTTATAGAATTTGAGATTAGGAGGAATTAAGAATTTGATTAAAAATAATAGAATACTTTTAAAGTAGTAAAAAATGGTACTTTCGAAAATCAAACTTTAAAAGTGGTATTTTCGGAATTAACTTTAAAAAAATGGTAAAACCAGAAATGATGGCCCCGTTTGTTTCGCCTATTTGAATGTGTGTATTTGAATGGAAATTGTGGAATGGATTATAATTGGAATGGAAGACATTTGAATGGAAAAAATAGTGGAATGGGTTATAATTAGAATGGGAGTATTGGAATGGACCATTCAAAAACACCTCTTCCCCTCCATTCTCATCCAAGACACAAAAATCCATTCAAATAGTTGATGTGACTGATGAACCATTTGAATGGAAAAACTAAATTGTTGAAACAAACACTCATTCCAAAAGACCATTTGAATAGAAAATTTAGAGTTGTTGAAACAAACACTCATTCAAATGGATTTTCCATTCCAATGGAATGGAATGGGCGAACCAAACGGCCCCGATATTTTTTAAAATATTTTTTAGAAGTCATATTTTTGCAAATAATTTTATGAAAAATGATATTATTCAAAATAAGTTTTAAAAGTAGTATTACATTTTTAAAAGTTGTATTTTTGTAAATAATTTTTTAAAAATGATATTTTTACAAAATTGAGTTTTAATAATGGTATTCTTCTGAATTAATTTTGAAAAGTGATATTTTTCAAAATAATCAAACCTCAAAATTTGTTATTTAACTAAAACTATGAAATACACATGCTAATCCTATCCTAACAAAAAGTAGCACACTAAATATGGAATAAGATTGTGTTACAATCCAATCTTATCCTATCTTATCCAATCCAATCTAATCATTTAAAATAGTCCAATCCAATCATATTCTATCCTGCATACCAAACAAAGCCTTTGTATACATGTACTCTAATTGTTGCTTCAATACTAAGTCCTCCAACTATGACATCTAAAATTGATAATAAAAAGGACTTATTATTTCTAAGCACTAATAAGGGTTCATCTCATAACTTAAATATTGAATACTTGATTTCCTATGTATGCAGATGGGTCGATTATCTTCTTTTGTCTTCATGTACATTTTAACAGTAATGTTCAATTAAGGACACGTCACATAACACTAAGTGGGTAAAAGAAAATCCAGAACCTGTTAAACTTCAAACATACTATGTGACCTAATGTGCTCTCAGAAAAGTTTAAAGAATGAGCATAAAGTTGCAGATTATGAGTAGAAAATGCTGGGTAATAACTTATATTGAATATATGCCTCAAGAGAGAAGAATGTACAAAGGCGGCTATATACAAGCAAAGGATTGTAACCCTAGGTAAGCCACCTGACCAGGTGACACTATACAATTGGGTCATTGAAGTATGAAGTAGACAAAATAACTAATTATATAATTAACTCTTTATCATCCCTTCTCAAGCTTATAGGGATGGTAAGAACAGTGAGCTTGGATCGTAATGCAAGGAACCTTTGACTTAGAAGTGCCTTAGTTAAGGAGTCTACGAGTTGATCTTCTTATGGTGTGAATCGGACAAGAAGAGTTCGTTGTGCCACCCTCTCACAGATGAAGTGATAGTCAATTTCAACATGCTTGGTTCTTGCATGGAGAACTAGATTGACACTCATATAAGTAACACTGATATTATCATAAAGAAGCAGTAAAGGAGCTGAAGCAGCAGCATGTAAGTCACGGTGCACATATTCAATCCAAGCAATTTTAGCAGCTCCATTGGCCATTACACGATATTCAGATTCAGCGCTTGATCTTAACACAACCTTCTGTTAAGAGGATGACCAAGAAATAAGGTTAGAACCAAGAAAGATGCAGTATGCACTTGTACTTGTCGATCACTGGGGCATGAGGCCCAATCCGTGTCTATATAGCATGTAAGATTATAATCAAGAGAGCGTTAAAGAAAGAGGCCAAAGTGAGAGGTGCCTTTCAAATAGCGTAGAATTCGCTTGATGGGTTGCCAATGAACATCAATGGGAGCATGCATAAATTGGCAGACTTTGTTGACTGCATAAAAGATATCGGGCCTAGCGAGAGTGCAATATTGGAGAACCCCAACTATGCTCCTATACTCAGTGCCATCAGATAATTGAACACCATCATGAAGAGAGAGAGTTGGACCACTTGCCATAGAAGTGTGAATAGGTTTAGAATCAATCATAGAAGCGCAGGTAAGAAGATCAGAAATGTATATAGTTTGACTAGGATGAAGACCACTAGTGGACCGGTGAGCTTCAACACCCAAAAATTAGTGTAAAGGCCCCAAGTCCTTGAGTGCAAATTATTGATAAAGACAATGAGTTAGGCTGGAAATGAGTGAAGAGCTAGTCCATATTATAATGATATCATCAGCGTAGATTAAAACTACTAAAGTGGTTGTAGCATTGTGAAAAATGAACATGGAGGAGTCAGCCTTCAAGTTGACAAAGCCCCCTTGGAGTAAAGAGCCACTAAGTTTGGTATATCATTCTCGGGGAGACTGTTTGAGACTGTAGAGGGCTTTATTGTGTTTACACACTACATGAGGATTAGTTTTATCAATGAACCCTGGAGACTGACTCATAAATACATCTTTAGAGAGATCCCCATGCAAAAAGGCATTATGAATATCTAACTGCTTGATACACCAATTTTGAGAAACAGCAATGGTGAGAATAATCATGATAGTTATAGATTTAACTACAAGGCTAAAGGTTTCAAAGTAGTCCAAGTCCTCAGTTTGATCATAACCTTTAGCAACTAAACTAGCTTTGTATCTCTCTATACTACCATCTGGTTTCAATTTGAGTTTATAGACGCATTTGCAGCCGATTACTTTGCAGTTCAAAGGAGTGGAAACTAGGGTCCAGGTCTGGTTTTTGTGCAGGGCTGCAATTTCAGAATTCATTACATGTTGCCATTCAGAATGTTTAGTAGCCTGAGAGAAGGAAGTGGGCTCGGAGGGTACACCTGCAAGAAGACTCACAAACACTTTTGGTTTAGTAATACCAGCTTTGGGTCTCGTAATCATGGGATGAGCATTGTTAGTATGAGGTCTGGTATTAACTTCAGATATAGGTGCCTCCACTACCAGGAGAGGATTTGGGGAAGGATATGGAGAGGACATAGCAGGAGAAGAGGAGTGTGACATAGACAAATGCGATGAAGGAGATGGAGAGTGTGAGTGAGTAGAGGGAGACGGTGAACCAAAAGGGGAAGGCATAGGTAGGGAAGAAGGAGTAAGAGAAGAAGGAAAGAGAATAGGAACTTAAGATGGCAGAGTTAGTGGAGATAAGGACGTAGAAGATACTGGAGATGAGAGAAAAGGAAAAGAATCTTCATTAAACATAACACGCCGACAGATGTAAATACGACCAGAAGAGGGGTCGAGATAGAGATAGGCCATATGTTGGGAGCTATAGCCAAGGAATGTACACTCTTTTGATCTGTATTGGAGTTTATTTGAGTTATAGGGTCTGAAAAAGGGAAAACAAGATTAACTAAAAACCCGAAGGAAAGTATAGAAGGAAAGTTTGTTATATAATAAGTTTGTTATATAATACTTGGAAAGGAGATCTGGGTGACAAAACAGTTGTAGGGAGTCTGTTTCTAAGATAAAGAGTCGTAGGAAAGGCATAGGACCAATATGGTAAAAGGAGACCAGCTTGTTCTAAAGGGGTTAAACCGACTTCCACAACATGACTATTTTTTCGTTCAACATGACCATTTTGAGGGGAGGTGTAAGGATAAGAGAGTCTATGCAATATACCTAAGGATTGAAATTTTTTTGACAAAGATCGATATTTCCTACCCCAATCAGACTGTACCTGCTTAATTTGTTTACCAAACTAAGTTTGCACAAGTTTTTGAAAATTTGAGAATGTAGTATTGACTTCATCTTTAGTTTTGAGCAGATATATCCAAGAAAAATGAGTATGATCATCAGCGAACGACACAAAATTTCTCATCCCAGTAACAGACATAATAGGAGACGGGCCTTATAGATCAGTATGAATTAAATCAAATAGTTTCATTACTCTTGATTATGACAAAGTAAAAGGGAGTCTATGACCTTTTGCAAGTTGACAAGCATTATATAAATGAAAACTAGATTCTTTTTGTTTAGCAAGATTACAACTACTTAAAAATTGATTGACAATAAGAAATGCAGGGTGGCCCAAACGCCTATGCCAAAGGTTGGAGTCACCGGTTCTAATGAGGAAGACTTGAGATGGATACTTGGACAATGAGTAAGAGGGATCATGGAGTGGAACTTGACTTTATAGAGACCATGTTCAATGATTCCTTAGAGTAGAACTTTCTGGGTAACATAATCTTTCACAAGGAAGAAGTTAGGATAGAATTCGACAAATACTTTATTATCTCGACATAATTTGGTGACACTAACAAGATTACTTGAAATAGCAGGTGTATGAAGAATGTGTTTAAGAACAAGTGAAGTAGAAGGTACTGGTAGTGTGGCATCGCCTATATTAGAGATTGGAAGTTTCTTAACATCCTCTACTGTCACTTGATCACTCCCAGTGAATGGCACGACTGAGTCGAGAATATTATAATTAGGAGTGAAGTGGTGTGTGGCTCTAGAGTCTATATGTCAGCTGTTATCACCCACAGTTTGAGATATAGATACGAGGCTAGTCATTAACGAAGGACTTGGTACTCCAAATTGATTTGTAGTTGGTAGAGTATAAGTGTTGAAGTTATGGTATGCTGAAGATGATTGGTAGTTCGTGTTGAGCCTGTGATAGCAAATGTTGGCGGTGTACCGGAGCTTGCCAAAGATTTGGCATTATGGCTTTGAGGTGCTCTGTGATGAATTTGGGTTTTAAGGTGGTCTCCATTGGGAAAATGCAGGTTTGCTCTAAGGTTTGCCCAAAACTCTTGGCTGGGTAAAATAGGACTAGTTTGGTGAGGGTGAGAAGTTTCTGGGCATCTGAGAGTTGGGGTTTTGGAAGTTTAGAGGGTATGGCTAATTGTTGTATGACTGATTTAGCTTGAATGATTTTCAATTGTTGTTATATTGACTAAGATTAGCCTGAGGAGGTACCAGATTTATATGACTATCTGAGTTTTGTTGTTCAAGTCTAAATTCATAAATCAAAAGCAAGTTGCTAACTTCTTCAGAACTGGGCTTATTAGGGCGATTATTAACAGAGGTGACAAAGGCATTATACTTTTTTTCTAATCTAGTAAATAAATAAATTTGTTGGTCCTTTGGGGTAACAAGCACACCTATGGCAATAAGATTGTTACAGATATTCCTTAGCTTATGAATAAATTCCATCATTATAAGGCCATCCTTACGAAGGTTTTGAAGCATGGTTCGAAGCTCAGTAATGCGAGCTGTGGTTGTAGCAGAGTAGGTTTAGGTTAATACTTCCCAAATCTCAAATGCAGTGTTGTAGCTTACAATCTGTGCCATCATCCCTTCAGTAAGAGATACATAAATCCAACAGAGTACAAAGTACTTCGGATTGGGAGTTTGCTAGTGAACATCGAGATATCGAGGAGGGCAAGGACAAGACTCATCAAGGAAGTCTTCGAGTCCATTTGCAATAACCACGTTGAGCAGCTGATTTTTCCAAATAAGAAAGTTAGTTCGGTCTAACTTGACTGTGAGTGGTTGATTTAGAGAAGGAAACGGAGGAATCTGGGTATTTGGAATTTGGTTTTGTATGTTGGTGGTAATGGTGGGCTGATTTTGTGTAAGAGGCAGAGCACCTGTGGATGATGCGGTGTGACTATCTGAGGAGGCCATTTGGCTCGGATACCAAGAAAAGTTTATAGAATGAGCATAAAATTGCAGGTTATGAGTAAAAAAATGCTGGATAATAACTTGTATTGAATATATGCCTTAAGAGAGAAGAATTTACAGAGGCAGCTACATACAAGTAAAGGACTGTAACCCTAGGTAAGCCACCTGATAACGTGGTACTATACAATTAGGTCAGTGAAGTATGAAGAAGACAAAATAACTAGTTACATAATTAACTCTTTATCACTCTCCATCAATAACCAAAAAACAAACTCTAAGTAGAAATTCCGGTAACAAAGTTCAGAGATTAAAAAAATCATTATATGCTCGAGGAAAAAAGCATTGAACTATATAAACATTATATATGTTGACGTGGGAAAGACGTGTCCCATCACCACCATTAACTCATTTTACCAAGCATTTAATGCTTTGAATGAAAGCCATATGATGGCTATATACACAAGGCTGTGTGAGAGGTTTTTGGACACGGCAAATCAATTTACAACCGTATAGATTAATTTGGAAAGCCATGAATAGATATTGATGAGGATTTATGAAATTTAAGCCTATAAATATAGACTTATTCTTCTCATTCTATTATCCTCATAAAGAGTGAAATATACAAAGTGTAAAGTGAGAGTAAAAATTGAGAGTTTTTATTCTTGAGAGTTAGAGAAAAATACAGTTTTTCTCTAAGGTGTATTCGGGGTCTGGAGTGTGAGTTCAGAGTGTTGAGTGTAAATACTTGTAAAGGTTTCTTTTCTCCCATTAGTGAAAATCAGCAGCAGTTCCATGGACGTAGCCAATTTGGTGAACTACGCTAATTGTGTGTGTCCTGTTTATTTTATTTCGGCATTATTTTACATTTATTTTATCGCTTCCACTATTGTGTGTCTATTGGGAAGGTTATTCCCTAATATCTAGTATCAGAGCTTCGTTCGATATTTTAGTGGGAGCGATGGCCGGAGGTAAAGGATCAGGACCCAGAATTGACAAGTTCGACGGTACAGACTTCTCGTACTGGAGATTACAGATCAATGATTTTCTACATAGTAAAAAATTGTATCAACCTTTATCAGGAAAGAAACTAAAAAAGATGGAAGACGACGACTGGCAACTCCTTAATCGATAAGTGTTAGGCGTAATCCGATTAACGCTAACAAAGAACGTTGCTCATAATGTGGCAGAGGCAAAAACTACAGTGGAGATGATGAGCATCCTGTCAGACATGTATGAGAAGTCGTCGGCAAATAACAAGGTACATCTGATGAAGAAGTGTTTTACTTAAAGATGGGAGAAAGTGCTTCAGTTGCAACTCATATCAATGAGTTCAACACAATCGTTTCTCATTTGACATCCGTCGAAATTAATTTCGACGATGAAGTTCGTGCTCTAATTCTTTTACCAACTAGTTGGGAACCAATGAAGGCTACGATTAGCAATTCTGTAAGCAAAGGAAACTACAATTCAATGATGTTAGAGACCGAATTTTGGGGGAAGAAGTTCGCAGAATTGATTCGGGTGAAGGTGCATCATCGACTTCTGCCCTAAATCTCGAGAACAGGGGCAGAAGCAACGAGAAGAATTCTAACCGGGGTCGTGGTAGATCCAAGTCAAGGAATGACAGAGACAAGTCCAGATCTAGAAGAAGACCAGAATGCTGGAATTGTGACAAGACTTGCCATATAAAAAAGAATTGTAGAAGGAGAGACGATAGTCAAAACGATGCGAATACCGTAACTGATGAGGTACAAGATGCTTTACTATTATCTGTAGATAATCCAATTGACTCTTGGGTCTTAGACTCTGGAGCTTCGTTTCATACCACTGCACACCGTGATGTATTAGAGAATTATGTCGCTGGTAATTATGGAAAGGTTTATCTAGCCGATGGAGAACCTTTAGATATTATTGGTATGGGTGATCCATCTGAAGATGTCAAACGGATTGGTATAGAAAATCCAGAAAGTAAGGCTTGTACCTAGATTGATGCGGAACCTTATATCGGTGGGACAGCTTGACGAGGAAGGACACAATGTGACCTTTACTGGTAGCTCATGGAAGGTTAGCAAAAGAGCCATGGTTGTTGCTTGAGGAAACAAAACTGAAACTCTCTACATAACTTCCAGTTGTAGAGATACTTTGGCGACCGTCAATGCTGAAGTTAATTCAAGTCTATAGCACTGTAGACTTGGGCATATAAGCGAGAAGGGAATGAAGATAATGCTATCAAAAGGAAAGCTACCAGAGCTAAAGTCAGTTGAGCACAGCCTGTACGAAAGCTGTATCTTTGGCAAGCAGAAAAGGGTAAGCTTTTCGAGAGACGAAAGAGAACCGAAAGCAGCAAAGTTGGAGCTGGTTTATACAGACGTGTGGGGGTCATCTCCTATAACATCCCTTGGAGGCTCAAGATACTATGTGACATTTATTGACGATTCGAGCAGAAAGGTATGGGTTTATTTCCTAAAAAATTAATCTGATGTTTATGATACGTTTAAAAAGTGGAAGGCCATGGTTAAAAATGAGACTAATCTGAAAGTGAAATGCTTGCGGTCTGACAATAGGGGAGAATGTGATGATGATGATTTCAAGAGGTATTATGCCAATAATGGGATCAAGTTTGAGAAAACTATTCTAGGCAAACCTCAACAGAATGGTATTGCTGAAAGAATGAACAGAACCCTGAATATACGTGCTAGGAGCATGAGGTTGCACGTAGGGTTGCCTAAGACATTTTGGGCCAATGCAGTTAATACCGATGCATATCTTATCAACAGAGGGCCGTCAGTACCATTAGATTGTAGAAATACCAGAAGAGGTCTGGAGCGGTAAAGAGGTAAATCTTTCTTTCCTAAAAATATTTGGTTGTCTATCTTATGTTCATATAGACTCTGCTAATAGAAGTAAACTTGATCCCAAGACTAAAAAATGTTTCTTTATTGGTTATGGTGATGCTGAGTTTGGTTATCATTTCTGGGATGACCAAAATCAGAAGATCATCAGAAGCAGGGATGTCATATTCAACGAGAAGATGATGTACAAGGACAAATTGGGCACTGGAATTGATAGTGTATGTCCTGAAGTAAAAAAGGCTGGGGTAATACCATTGAATGACATCCCAGTAGATGGCCGGAAAGATCAAGAAGTTGTAGCACCAGCAGCAGATCCACAGACCCTAGTGGGTGAACCCAGAAGATCTTCTAGAACAATTCGACCTCCTCAGAGATATTCTCCGGCACTGCATTATATTTTATTTACTGATAAAGGTGAGCCAGAGAGTTATAAAGAAGCGGTGCAGAATGATGAGTCAATCAAGTGGGAGTTAGCCATGAAAGATGAGATGGAGTCACTGGCGTTCAATCAGACATGGGAACTGGCTGAACTACCAGAAAGAAAGAAGGCGCTACACAACAAGTAGGTGTACCGAATAAAAGAAGAACATGATGGTAGTAAGTGGTACAAAGCAAGACTTGTTGTCAAAGGCTTTCAACAGAAGGAAGGCATCGACTACACCGAGATTTTCTCTCCAGTGGTCAAATTGACCACTATCAGGATAGTACTTGGGTTGGTGGCTAAAGAAGACTTGCATCTAGAGTAATTAGATGTCAAGATGGCATTTCTTCATAGTGACCTAGAAGAAGAAATTTATATGAAGCAGCCACAAGGTTTTAAAGTACAAGGGAAAGAGAAAATGGTGTGCAAACTTCAGAAAAGCTTGTATGGCCTGAAACAGGCTCCAAGACAGTGGTACAAGAAGTTTGATGTATTTATGAGTAACAATGGTTACTTGCAGTACTAGGCAGATCATTACTGTTACGTGAAGAGATTTGACAATTCTTATATTATTCTACTTCTATATGTAGATGATATATTAATTGCTGGAGCTAATATGGAGGAAATCGATAAGCTCAAGAAAGAATTGTCAATGGAGTTTTCTATGAAGGATTTAAGAGCTGCAAAACAAATCCTTGGGATGCGGATTTCTAGAGACAGGGTGAAAGGGAGTTTGAAGCTATCTCAGGAGGAGTATGTGAAGAAGGTGCTTAGCAGATTCAACATGGATGGTGCGAAGCCCGTAAGTATTCCTTTGGCTAGTCACTTCAAATTAACCAAGGAGCAGTCACCCTCAACAGAGCAGGAATGAGCTCATATGGTTAATGTGCCTTACTCATCTGCTATTGGCAGTTTCATGTATGCTATGGTGTGTACCAGACCGGATATAGCACATGCAGTGGAAGTTGTGAGCCGATATATGAGCAATCCAGGAAAACAACACTGGGAAGCGGTGAAGTAGATTCTCAGGTACTTGAAAGGTACCAGTAACATGGTCCTGTGCTTCAGAAAATGAAATATAGGCTTATAAGGCTATGTGGATGGTGACATGGCTGGTGATGTAGACAGCAGGAAGAGTACTACTGGATATGTATTCACATTAGGTGGTACAACAGTTAGCTGGGTCTCAAAGCTACAAAAGATTGTCGCTTTATCTATTACTGAAGCAGAGTATGTTGCTGTGACAGAAGAAAGCAAGGAGTTGATATGGTTGCAGAGTTTCTTAGAAGAACTGGGTCAGAATTATGGGAAGAGCACTTTATATTCTGACAGTCAAAGTGCTATTCATCTGGCGAAGAACCCTGTTTATCATACTCGGACAAAGCATATACAGGTTCGGTATCACTTCATACGCTCAGCTTTGGAAGATGGAGTCTTGGTGCTAGAGAAGATTCCAGGAAGCAAGAATCTAGCTGATATGTTAACAAAGACGGTAACCATTGACAAACTGAAGTTATGTTCAGCTTCAGTTAGCTTGTAAGTATGAAGAAGAGAAGATGAGCTGCTGCATTAATCGAGTGTGAAGACATAATTAAAATTAGTCTTCAAGTGGGAGATTATTGACGTGGGAAAGACGTGTCCCATCACCACTATTAACTTATTTTACCAAGCATTTAATGCTTTGAATGAAAGCCATATAATGGCTATATACACAAGGCTGTGTGAGAGGTTTTTGGACACAGCAAATCAATTTACAACCGTGTAGATTAATTTGGAAAGCTGTATATAGATATTGATGGGGGTTTGTGAAATTTAAGCCTATAAATATAGACTTGTTCTTCTCATTCTATTATCCCCATAAAGAGTGAAATACACAAAGTGTAAAGTGAGAGTAAAAATTGAGAGTTTTTATTCTTGAGAGTTAGAAAAAAATAAAGTTTTTCTCTTGGGTGTATTCGGGGTCTGGGGTGTGAGTTCAGAGTATTGAGTGTAAACACTTGTAAAGGTTTTTTTCTCCCAATAGTGAAAATCAGCAGCAGCTCCGTGGACGTAGCCAATTTGGTGAACCACGCTAATTGTGTGTGTCCTGTTTATTTTATTTCGGTATTATTTTACATTTGTTTTATCGCTTCCACTATTGTGTGTCTATTGGTGAGGTTATTCCCTAACAATATATACATGCTTCACTGATTCTTGGAAGAAATAGACCCACTTGTTATCCAATTTCTATTCCAACATTGAAAAGGTCCACATCTTTCTGAGTATAAGTCTAGGTTGTGTGCTAGGTGATGTAAGGGATGAAAATAGAAAACAAGTTAAACTAAAATTCAAAGTAAAAATTAATAAACTAATCAATAAGTTTCGTCAAATAATTTAACTGAAAAAAAAGAGCTTCGTCAAATAATTAAAATATATACAAAGATTCAAAAGTGGGAAAAAAATTTAGGAAGAAGTTGACTTCACCTTTAGAAATCCAATTTTATGCCTCTCTCAGAGAAACAAAATGACACTAACATATCAAAGAGAATGATAACAAAGGCAGAGTAACGGAGATCATATTGGATGATTTCATACTCCAATTAACCTCCACTAACCAATTTGAAACAAAAGTCTGATCAAATATATACTAAAAAAAATGAAAGGGAAACAACATGCAGAGAAGAGTGATGAAGTAGGTTGGGTTGGCTCGAATAGTAAAAATACCCATTATTTGGAATCTCGGTCTTAGATTCGAGTTACACCTGGGTAAGTAGAAAACTTATTATCTCTAATAAGGTAGAGTGAGAATTAGATAGTAATAGATATTTTCTAATAATCTATATATATATATATATTAAGCATGGAGCAGAGAGAGTGTAAAAACTCTGATAGCTTCTTTGATCACCATTCTATTTTTAAAATTTTTAGAAAAATCCTAATTTTTTCATGATATGATTGGTCCTATTATTATTTTTTCTTTGCTATAATTGGTTGAAATATATATTTGTATTATATAATATTATATTTAGTTTAATATTAAT
>JXTC01000003.1:2905973-2978223 GCA_002914845.1 Trema orientale
AAAACGGTGTGGCCTCTCTCTCTTTTAATATTAGTCATGGATTATTTCTTTTTTTTTTTGTGGGGGGCAAAAAAGAAATTTGGTAAATGTCTCACTCCGGCTCCTTTCCCCCCTTACTCTCTTTCGACTCTGCGAGCGAATCCTCTTTGATTTCAAGGAATCAAGGGTGAGTATCAGAATCTCATTTCTTTATTCAATAAACGAAAAAAAAGAAAAAAGAAAGAAAGAAATTTCATTTGATTCTCTCGGTTGATTGTTTTATTTGTTTCCCTGACCTAATAAAACAGTCTCCATGCCAATTTGATGCATGTCCTGCTCCAAAAGTGCTTCCTTCGCTTTGATAAATTTTTATGAATTTTTTTATTATAAAATGTTTGAATATTTTACCCAGAAAGTCTTTTTTTTTTTTTTTTCACCCTTCAATAATCAAAGGTGGGAGCTTTTCTTTAAAGGATTCCATGAAATTGTCTCCTCAGTTGGTTCCGTACCAGTTTGATGCATGCCTAAGTAAATGTTTAAAGATGTTATTCTTGTTATGTTTTCCGTCGAGTGAAATGTGTAAAGACGTTACTTAGCAAGTCTTTAGTAATTCTGAGTTTAAATTTTTTGTTTCTGAAAGTGAAATTAATGGTGGAGATTTAACTTAAGCATTCCTTGAAATTGTGCGCTACACTTGTATAAAAACAAAAGCGTAACAGAAGAAGCTTTAGTTAGTTAATCGATACAGTTTGGGTTCACTCAAACCTTTCAAGTAATTTCTTCGATTTTGCATCGCCTTTTTTCAGAACACAAAGTTCTAGTTGATATCCTCTGATTGGTGTCTTGCTTATCTTTTTCGGTTGTGTAGAAGAATTATTGGTATTATTGTTATTATTTAGTCCCAAAAATGCAATTGCAAACTAGTCCTACTTCCAAAGTAAGTTAGCATTGAGGCGTATTCGCTTGTTGAAATGTTGGTTGCTGCTTGGTTGCCGTTCCTACCTCTTTAAATTTTTCTTTATAAATTTCGAAAGTTCATATTTTCATTTGCAGATGGAATCCTCTGCTTGGCGTCAGTAACCAATACACCCAAAATGGTAAAAGTATGTTATTGATTGAGAGACTATCTAAACTCTTCTTCTTCATTTTTTTATTTATTTTTCATTTTTTTAAGCATGTATTTGCATAGTGTCTGCATGCTCTTAAGAAGTTGGTATTTTTTGTCTAGGTCATAAAATTGTCCTCTCATGGTCTTCCTGTTTTAACCTGCTATTTTTATAAAATTAAATCTTGAATCTTTTAGTTATGTGATTTCGACTACTTACCAAGCTTGTATAGTTTTATGTGCCTCTTCTTCTTCTTCTTTGGAATAATTTGAAAGCTAAGAGAACCCAAAAAGCATCACAAGATGAAGATGGATGGAGCAAGATAGGATCAGCAACTTGTCGGACAGTATAATAGAAAAAATTTTGTTCTTTCTAACGATTAGGGATGCAGTGAGGACAAGTCTCTTGTCAAGCAAGTGGTTGATGTTTCGTCTTTGCCCATTCCTTCTGAAACTCCTTTTTAGTTGACTGAGGTTGGGAGTGTCGTTGATCATGTTCTTTTGCTTCATTTTGGCCCAATACACAAGTTTGAGCTCTCTGTTACTGGACTTTTTTCGGTTTCTCTAGCCGACAGTGTCATAGATCGTTGGATTCTTCATCTATCGAGGAGCTTTATAAAGGAAATCATACTTAATATTGATACGGGACGGAAGTATAAAGTACCTTCTTGTTTGTTTTCTTGCCAAAGTTTGACTAATTTGGTGTTACATCATTGTTTGGTCACAACTCCACCAAGATTTAAAGGTCTCAGGAATTTGAAGAGCCTTAAGCTTCAGTCTGTAAGCCTGAGCGAATATGTATTCACAAATCTGATTTCTAGCTGCCCTTTGCTTGAGAGGCTGAACCTGGTGAACTTGTCTGGTCTTTCCCTTTTGAATATTAATGCACCAAATCTGCAATTCTTCGATGTTACACGCTTTAATCAGGGGATTCGCTTTACAAATACCTCTCGTCTAGCTGAAGTTACTACATCAGCATGTTACTTCAAGTACAGTACAAATTACCAAAATCGAGCTCGTAGAAACTCAAGCAATTTGCTCAACGTTTTTATTGACATACCTCATATTCAAAGGCTGGTTATTGTGTATCCTTTTCTAAAGGTAATAGTTCTGATTCTTTTTAGTCACTTGGGTTGGAAATCTGAACATGGATGTTGGATTTTGCGACAAGTTTCTTGTTTTTACAGCCCTAGTCAAGGGCATTTTCAGATTCGATCCAATGACTGAATGTCTGTGTACTTTGTTGCTGTTTAGTTGCTTGAGCATCTCTAAACTGGTTTAATTTTTTAGTATATTCAGTTTGGGATGATTTCTTCTGTTGTTTTGTTACTTTTTTCTCTAGTTTTTGGCTGTTGGCGTCGAGTCCTCTAAGCTGTCTAAACCGTGCATTGATCTGGATTATCTTAGCATAGAAGTACATCTGAACAAGAGGGAAGGCTGTTTAGTATCTCTTTGCCTTTTAAGTATTGCCCCGAATCTACGAGAACTAGAAATTTGGGTAAGATTTCTTCTTGTTGACTGTCCACATTTGGAATTGACAGAAATTTTACTTAAGTTGTGAAGTTGGTATTTTGCACATATAGGCCATGTTTAATGCGCCTTATTGTATTGTATTGTGATATATTGTATTGGATTGTATTATATTGTATTGTATTATTCTATTACAATACTATGTTTGGTTTTGCACTTGTATTAAGGTATTGTATTAAAAAGTTAATTTTGAAAAATGTCATTTTTAAAAATTTACTTAGAAAAATACCATTTTTAAAAAGGATTTAGAACAATACCACTTATAAAATTACCACTTTCAAAAAATTTATTTACGAAAAAAACCACTTTTTAGATATAAATTTAGAAAAATACTAATTTTAATAATTTATTTAGAAAAATGCCACTTTTGAAAAGGATAAAATAATGTGAGAGAGAAAGTGATGAGAGAGAAATTAAGAATAGAAAAAGTGAGGAGAGTGAGTATTGTACAATACTATGTTAAAGTTAAAATTATATAATACAGTGTAATACAGACATTTTATTCTGTATTAGATAATACTCTCCGTATTGTATTAAATTTTGATGTCGTATTAAATAATACAATACAAAGGTACAACCAAACACAGTATTATATTTAATTAATACAATACAGAATCTTTATACAGTGTACCAAACATAGCCGTAGTCATCTATTGATTTTTGAACTTAAAACCGTGATTTCTTTAGCTGCTTGGATAAGTTACAATATTCTGGTACCACAGACCTTGTGTAGGTTGATGATCTAGAAGACTTGACAGCCAGTGGAACAGAGACTAACTTTTGGGAAGATGATTGCTGTAATTGCCTGTTCACCAAATTGCAACTCGTGAAAATAACTTACATTGGTGATACCCAAGGAGGAGTGGTATAAGGAGGAGTTTACAATGGCCAGTCTAGTGAGATTTGTGGAACTATAAACATGCCTTCATGCAAGCACCCGCTTTCCTCTTCAGAATTATCTTTTCCCGCATTATTATTGACACTGAAATGACGAAATGCATTTTTTTTTTTTTCAATTTCAATCGAAACCGAGAAAAAAGAAGTGGAATGAAATATACCAATTTCAACCAACTTCGTTAGACCCCTTTGCAATTTGACCAGTGAGAACGTTGGTTCTTAGTTGTAACGGAGCCTTGGACGGTCGCTGACATCAATAGGTATGTCAGTCGATATTGAATGCTGCAAACATGCTTCCACTGCTTTGCTTTGTCAGTCTATAAAATGTCGTTATTTTATCTTATTTGATTTTTGAGCTTTTGAATTTCACATTTTTGTCATTATGAACTTCCCTTTTTTTTTTTTTTTTTTTTTTTTGGTCTTTTTATTTTTTTTTTTTTTTTTTTTTTTTTTTTTTTTTTTGGTCCTTGTCGTCTCTATTCTCTTTTATTTATTTGTATTTTTATTCATTATAAATTAGCTTAAAGTGAAATATTTTCTTGACACCTAATTCAGATTTTGATATTGCGTAAGGCAATGTTGTAAGCACGATCAAAATAAGGCTACGAAGTTGCTCTGCTTCAAGCGTGCCAATATCAAAGGGTAAATATCACTTGGACGATGAATAGAGCAGCAGAGTCATGGACCTGACAGCGAGTTCAAGCGGCACGGTGGCAGGTACTTGAATTCTGTTAACGAGACTATTGTAGGAATTACTGACTATCTGATGAGTGCACATCCCAAGGAAGAACTTGTGTCGGAGCTCCATGTGGAGATGGTGGATATGGTTCCAGACCCATATGAATGGTGTGAAGGTTTGCAGGACTATACTGATCAAGTGGCTTAACTTTACAACTCCATTCTCGTTCATTAATTCCTATGGGTAATTACTAATTAATTCCTCTTGTTTCAAGCTTAAAGAAAAAAGAAAAAGAAAAAAGAAAAAAAGGGAAATGAACTCTGATGTAACCTTATTATTTAGGTGATAATATAAGTATTTTTATGAGCAAGAAAGATATGCAATGGATTTCTCCTTTTGTGCATAAGAAAAGGTTAAAGTTTCATTTCAATACGCAAACTGGTTTATTAATATTCAAATGCTTCGTGTTTTTCTTTTTCTTTTTTTTTTTTTCCTCCTGGTGTTTTTGCGCACGAGAGCTCGCTGTCGCCGATGGAGATCTTGAATGGGTGGGGTTCCCATTTGCCTATATTTTAGGAGCTATACTTATGAAGCACAAATTCTATATTGATTATTTATTATATGATAACCATTGCCATATTCTAACTGTTTTCTACTCCTTGTTCTGGGTTTCTCTCCTTTTTTCTTATAAACAAGTTTTTGGGTTATCCTGTCTTTACTTATTAAAAACTTTTCACTCTTCCTTTATGGAAAAAAAAAAAAAGAGAGAGAGAGAAACAAAAAATCACTAAGGGTCTGTTTGGAACCTGGATTTTGAGGGGGAAAAAAAAAATTTATGGAGGGATTTGTCTTTTTTGGTGTTTGGAACTAAGAAAGAGAAAGGGGAAAAAATATGGAAAATTTTGGGGGAAATTTTAATTAAGAACTAAGGAAATTTGTTTTCCCAAAAATATCGTGCGGAAACCAAAAATGCCGAATTTGTTTTCACTCGCTCTCAAGTAAGCCCTATTCACCTTCTTCTCCTCTCTGCTATCCTACTCTCTCCAGCCATGATCATCAAAGCAGCCATTAACATTGATAGCTAAGCTTCTCTTCTTCTCTCCATTTTTGTCTCTTCTTCTCTCCTCTTCTCTACAACTATGAGACCGCAAGGTAATCTCACTGGTCAGAAACGTGCACCAGCAATCGTGCCCAATTTTCAGCGATCTTCAGATCATCCCAAAGTCTCATCAAGCCGGCCAACGAAGAATCCACTGGGAAGATCATCTATGGATCATCGTTTTGTGTCTCCAAATCTCGATGAACAGCCACCGACACCGCCATTGACGAAAGAAGCCTCTTCGGTTGAACAAAATCAGGTAATTTTATCTCTGTTGATGTTTTGTTTCAGATTTGTGTATATAAATTCATAAAATTATTTTCCTTATTTTCAAATTTCGTCTCTATTAAAGCACTTCAGATTTCACCTTTGTTGAAGCATTTTTTCAGTTTGGCACTGGGTGTTTTATTCTCTTTTTCTTTTTCATGATCAAAGCCAACTCTGATTTGAACAGGGTTCTAGGTCAGGGATTGTAAACCACCAAGGATCAGAATTTGAGGTACTTCTTATCTTAGCTTTGATTTGAGTTTCTTTAGCTTAGTCCAAGTGTTAATTTGAATTTCTTTAACTGATACATGTCTATATATGTATGGAGACAGTAATCGGACTTTGGTATTATTGTAATCATTTTATTATTATGAAAAATGTATTGCATTGTTTAATTAAGGCTATGTTCATTATAATTGGGCTTTGCACATTTTGCCTTTTGAAATGAGTTGGTTATCCCATCTCTAAGATGGATTGGGCTATTTGTAATTAAATGGTGTGGACTAAGCCAACCAAAACTGATATATGATGAGCAAAACTACAAAACCCATCAGTCATTGATACATGAGAGACTCTTTGCATAAACTAATTTACAGATTCAAAACGTATCAAAAATATAATCATTGGTTACTTTTTGGAACATGTTATGTGTACTTGTATGTGGATATATGTATATATCCTTGTTAGCATTGTTCTGCAAGACAGTGATCTGTTTCTTTAGTTCATTATATGAGATCACCTTTTGGGCATTTGGTTATTATAGTTTTGAAATTATTGCTATATAAATATGTGTAAAACAGAGTCTTATTTTTGACTTTGTTAATTTAATCATGAATGCTTTTTTTTCCCTTTTAGCTGGGACAATACCAGAATATTTTAAAAGAGTCTTGTTTTCGTTTATAAGTTACAATTGATGGAGAATTATATGTAATGGAGTAGCAAGGATCCTACATATTTTCTGTTGTACTGGGCAAGACTATAGTTTTTCAAACAAGGAATACTGCCATTTTGTTGCATGTCCAATTAAGTTCTATTCGAAATAAGAAACTTGACTCTAATGAGGATTTTATTTGAAACTCATGTACTCACATTTATGAATACCTTATGTAATACTGAAAATGATTTTGTCACGTACTGAAAATGACTATAATGTGTTTCCGTCTTTCTTATTCTTTTCCTCTTGAGTTTTTGTAACTAATTAGTTCCTCTTCAATGTATCAAATTATTCTCTTTCTGCAAATTTTTTTCAGCTTATTGAGTGAAAAACTTTTGTTGTCTATTTAATGCTGCAGTTCCTTAATACAATTCTCAAAGAGAATTTTCTTAGCTTATACATATATATTATACTCTGAATTTGAAGTAGATTCCACATTTAAAAGGAAGAGATTTATAATCTACTAGATTTCATAGAAAATAGAATAATAGATGAATATTAACTGACTGTTATATACTGAGTCTTAGCTGCTAAATGGATACAGTTATCTCCTCTGCTAAGTGGCTTATCTTTTTTAGTTGGCCCAATCTTTTCACATATTATGTAACTACAAGTCTTGTTTTTGCTTTTTTGTTTTAGTTTGTAAGTTAAATTTATCTTATTTCTAATTTGTTAATATTTAATCTCAAGGTGCTTATTTGCTGGCTTGTTTATTTCTATATTGTGATTGTATGTGGTACTTTTATAATCATCAAGAAGTTCTGCTTATTCTTGTGCTTGTTATGTTACATTACTTGTTAGAATCTGTAATTCTTGCTTTTTTATTTTGCTTGGACAATAAGACTTTGTTCAGTACTTTTGTGTTATTTAAGGAAATGTTGCGTTTTAGAAAAGAATGGAATTAGTGGTTTCAAGAAAATATAACTGATATGTTCAATCTGATTGTTTTGCCTGGACAATCTGATTGTGATATCCTAATTACCATGTTAAATATATTACAATGATTTTTGGCATATTATTAGTTTGTGCTGTTTTTTTTCCTCATATGTGAATTGTTTCTATAGAGGGAAGAACTTGAAGAAACTGAATCTAATTTGTTCATGACGGGCAAAAGGAACTTAACTTGGTCAGATGACATGGATGACTTTTTAATTGACTCACTCATAGATCAAATGCATAAAGGGCAAAAAGTAGGAGGGGTTTTCACAAGAACAACATTGATAACTGTGGCTTGTTTGGTCAGCGAGAGATTTGAGATATCTTGTCATTCCGATCATATCAAGAATAAAATGAAGACCCTAAAAAGTAATTTTAGTACTGCAAAGGATATCCTAAGTAGTAGTGGATTTGGTTTTAACTATTCTACTCAAATGATTGAGGCAACAAACTCTGTATGGGAAACTTATGTTAAGGTGAGATCTTAGATATATATATATTTTTAATAGTTTTTATTATTTCATTCAAATAATTGAAGTTGTCTAATGTAGTTTCTTTTTGGTTTGAGTTGTAGGCCCATCCAAAAGCATCTAGACTTCGATACAAGCCTATAAGAAACTATGAGAAAATGGACGTGCTTGTTGGAAAGGATCGGGCAACTAGAAGTCATGCTACTGGTCCTAAAGAAAGGCAACTCTATCAACTGATGGAGGAATCAAATATGGAGTATGAGGATGTGAATCATTTTGACCCAACTGAGCATGAAGTTGAAAATGAAAATAGGGAAGAAGATGAGCTTGGAAAGTCTTCTCGTATTGCATCTATTTCTACATTCAAAAGAAATTTGAAGAAGAAGAAAATAAAGGAGAATGATAATGTGGCTGATGAGTTGAAGAATCTTAGGGAAAGAATGAATTTAGTAGCTGCAGCTTTGGAAAAGCCAAGGAAAGTGAATGTTGAAAAAGTAAATGTTGACATGGAGCAATTTATAATTCAAGAGATTGAAAAGGTTGATGATTTGAATTTGGAATCCAAAGTGGTAGCTTATAGAACCCTTACAAAAGATGAGAAGGCTGCTAAAGCATTTCTTGCTATCACAGGTGAGTTGAGGCGCATTTGGTTGAAGATGGAGTTCGGCAACGATATTTTTGAAGCATAATGATAATTAATTTGCTACTACTTTTTTATACCAAAAACAAAAACAAAAACAAAAACAAACAAAATTTCGGGCTTTTTTTTTTTCAGAATACATGTAATTGGATGATGGTGATTTACAGTAAGGAAATATCAAGAAATTAGTACAGCTTTTTTTCCATTGAGATCAAGTTCTCCCTTATTGTATTATTCATATTTTGTTCTTGTTTTCGTTTCTTATATTATTCATGTTTTGTATTTTGTAAACCTATAATTAGCTTGGCCATTATCATAATTTCAATAATTATATATTGTATTAAGATATTGTATTAAAAGGTTAATTTTTAAAAAATATCATTTTTAAAATTTATTTAGAAAATATCATTTTCAAAAAATATTTAGGAAAATACCACTTGTAAAATTACTATGTTTAGAAAGTTTATTTACAAAAATACTATTTTCAGATATAAATTAAAAAAAATACCACTTTTAAAAACTAAGAAAGAGTCTATTCATAGTGAGATTGGATGATAGAGGAAAGTAAAAGAGAAGTAAAGAGGGAAATTTTTTTTTTTTTTCCCTTTAATTACCAAACAAGAGAAAAAAAAAATAGAAGGAAAATCATTTTTTTTACACTATGCTTTCCTTGACTTCCAAACAAGAGAAAAAATTTACTTTTTTTTCCTCCTCATTTTTTTTCAATTCTTTTTCTTTCAATTTTTTTTCCTCTCAAAATCTGGGTTCCAAACAGGGCCTAAGATTGACTGCTTAACGCCGTGTTAAAAAATTTTCCGGTCTTTACCAGTTTACTCCTCTGAACGGCCTCTAAAAGGAAGCACGTGCCTTACACATGAGACTTGACAGCAAAAAGGCACGGAATCAATTAAAGGGACGTAGGTGTAACCAAAACAATGAGATTGAGGATTTCAATGCTAAAAAAAAAAGAAGAAATCACGGCAAAAGTACCTGTTCTTAGTCAAAATTTATACTTATATACTTATTTTTTTTTCTGATGACGATAATACTTTTCGTTCAAATTTTGTAACAACCGTCAAATTTTTCCATTAAATACCACCTCAGCAAACACGTGTCGCATTTTGAGATTAATTACAATTTAAAAATGTAAAAAGATGAATAAAAAATTGAAAAATGAAAAATAAATTGAAAAAAAAGAAATAAGTTTAAAAAATTCAAATAAATTAAAAAAATAAAAATAAATTCAAAGTCAAACTTTTGCTGCAATTTTAGCTATTTGTTTCTCGAGAAAGTGCAAGAAAAAATTGTATTTATTTCAGTAGAAATCAAGATCCTATCTTTTCCAAAGAAAAAAAATGGTGGAAAAAATGGTGATATTGTCATAATCAGTGCCTCAAACGCAAAATGGGTTAGAAGTAGCTTGAAAACCACAGACGAAGGTACCAGTCCTCTTACCTGCGGCCGCCTGATGAACCTAAAGGAGAACCTGGTAATGGTGGGAGGGATCGGTAAACATGATTGACATGACATAATTAAGGGGATTGGCATCTGGGTTTTAGCATGGAGGGGGTGGCAAGAGATCCTCGAATGCCCCACAAGTTCTTTCAAGGATTTGGCGAGTTTGATGATGTGTTTGCAAGCAGTGGCACGGATGATCTCATATACATTCAGAGCTATAGAGCTCCTGCGCTCTTCTCATCTATGACATGAACCAAAAACAATGGAAATGGTCACAAAAGTGCCCAATGACAAAGCGATTTCCACTTTAGCTCTTTACTGGTTTCTGCTTTGAACCAAGGCTTGAAATTGCTCCCTGATATTGTTATGATAGTCTTTTTGTTTTCAAAATCGTCATGGCCTAGTCACATACAATCTCTCCACCCGTTCTTCTCATGGTTTGTTGGTGAGAAGTTTTGTCCCAGTACCTAGATGTACTGTAATTTGTTCGTCTCGAATTTAACTGTCATCTGCCCAAATTAAACCACGTCGACGCACTCGTCAAACTTCTCGGATTAGAAGTGCAAGGTGGCGACGACGTCTTCTTCCACCACCGCCCCGGCGGTGAAGAAGGCCCATCCTGATTTGCGGCCACGAAGACGACAAAGACGAATCCCAAGCTTCCACACATATATATATGGTTGCCAATCTAGTATGTATTTTTTTTTTTTTACCTATGTGTAGGTATTTTTTTTTAAGCCGTTGGATCATCATCTAATGGTGATCCAACGGCTATAATCAAATACATAAAAAGGTGGGCATCATTAATGCTATTTCTCTCTCCTACTTTTTATAATAAAAAAATGTGCAAAAAAATTTTTCATTGGCCCAATTGATACTTATGCATAGGTAAAAAAAAATAATTACCTACTGGATTGGTGCACTATATATATTGTCATCTATAGCTGAATAAGCAAAACCCAGGATTCGAAGCAAAGCACAGTCCCTTGCCCGAACTACGGGATCGCTATGGCCGCCTTTAGAGGAGTCATGGTTGCTGCAATCCTCGTACGAGCTGAGAACGTCATCCGAAGCGAAATCGAACCCTCAATAGCCCGAGTTAGTCTGATCCGATAATACAAACGCCATAATTGCAAGGACGAGAAATGCAGATGGGTTCTTCCCCAATTTCAATGGTAGACTAGTCGACATAGAGAGTGTGAAGAAGAATAGGATAATTTTTTATCTTCTTACATAGAGAAAGTGTGGAGAAAATAGGGTAATTTTTAATCTTCTTCTTTATTTTCTGAATTTATTTGATTTAGTTTCATTTTTATTTTATTTTTCTAATTTTTGATGATTTTTATATAATTTTAAAATGGCATAATATCTTAGAAGTCGACACGTGTATAATGATGTGGCATTTAACGGAGAAATTTGACGGTTGCTACAAAATTTGGACGGAAGGTATTATTGCCATCAGAAAAAAAGATTAAGTATATAAGTATAAATTTCGACTAAAAACGGGTACTTTCGCCGCAATTTTCCCAAAAAAGAATGTGATCTAAGTGGTACTTTGTGAAAAAATGGGGATTATACTCCTCTGATTCTACTCATTGCCAATTGCTACTACAGTAGCTAAGAGCTTGTTTGGTAATACTTATTTAAACAATTTTTTGTTTGTTTAATCAAAACAGTGGAAATACTTTTCGAAAACATATTTTTTAAGGGGAGGGCTACAGTAGGGGCGCCCCTACGTAGGGCCACTCCTTATACACCGTTGGATGGGAATCTATGGGGAATAACGGGAATCTGTGGGGAATCTATTTATACACAAATTCCCATCCAACGGTGTATAGACAGGGCCCTACGTAGGGACGCACCTACTGTAGACGCGCCTTTTTTTTAAAACTACTTTTGTTTTTTGTTTTTTTAATTTAAAAACAAAATTTCTAAAATTTTGAAAACAAAAATTTCTTAATGTCAAATTTTTTTTAAACAATCTTTTAGAAAGGCTAGTATTAAAATTCAAATATATTTAGACTCATATCACTATTTCTTTGAACATTTTCTCTCTCATCACTAGCTCTCCTGTCACTATCTTTCTAGTCTATTATAAGAGTGATATTTTTCTAAATATTTTTAAAAATGATATTTTTCAAGCTAAATTTTAAAAATGGTATATTTCAAAATAATACTGTAAAAAAGGTCAACTTTTTTCCAAAACTTCCCAATTTGTTTAGAAAACTATCATTTGCTGAAGTTTGATTTTGAAAAATGCCATTTTTAAAATTTATTCAAATTAATGCCACTTTTTCCTCTCTCCTCGTTCTTTTTTCCATTTTTTTCCTTATTGCTCTCTCTTTTGATTTTCACTTTAAAAAGTAAAAAGTACTAGTTACCAAACATCTTTTTATTTAAAAAAACAAAAACATTAGTTACCAAATATATTTTTTGCCTTTGAAAATGAAAAAACAAAAAAAGAAAAAGTACTTTTGTTTTTGTGATTAAAAAAAAAAAAAAAAAAGCATTATAAGCTGTTAATTAATCCCATCTGGATAAGCTGTCTGATTTGATATCTGTGCAGACTGTAAATGGTAATTTCAGCAAAATTGGTCGTTGATAGTAATATGTATAACCATTGTTCAACCATGACAAAGGACAAATATGTGTATACAATTCGAAGGCGTACCATAATTGAGTCGAGTTCTAGACAAATCTAATCGAAATATGTGGACAGCCTTTCATGTTGACAAAGATAGAACTGTAGTTATTGTCAAATTTGGTTGGTCACTGACACTAGTGTTATCTCTGATTGTTTTGTTGGCAGACCCGGCCTTGATCTATGGGAGTCGAAGAAAAGTTGGTATAACAGAACCTATTGTTTTGATCTGTCCTTAAAAGAGAAAAGGAAAAGAAAATAAAACTTAGCAACATATAACGGGTTATTATCTAAAAAAAAGCTCTGAATTTTTTAATTTTGACAAAAAAAACACTGAATTTTAGATTATATATAAAAAAAATTATTTAATTTTAGCAAAAAAAAGTTGAGTTTTTAATTATATCAAATGAAACCTTTGAATTATAAAATTTAATTAAATTAGCTAGCGAAATAAGTCAAATGATCCATTTTTCATTATTATACACTGTTATGCGGGACTATGCGAAACTATTTATGTTGACAAATACCTCAATTGGACGAAAACTATCCCATTCTATATTGAAAATATTAGCTTTTTTAGTTAAAATAAATTTTAAAAAATAGTTCATAAATATAGAACACTTAAAAAATAAAGTCGTTCTTAATCACGTTAAATATTCATTGATTAAATATGTGTCTTGGGTTCAATTTGATTGGATTTCAAAATCTTAAAATTTTATTTGATATAATCAGAAATCCAAGGTTTTTATTGTTAGAATTAAAAAATTTCAAAGTTTAATTTTATATAACAAAAAACTTAAAGTTTTTTTTGCTAAAATAAAAAAACCCAAAGTTTTTTCTTTTTATTTTTATAATAACCCAATATATAACTAACGTTTTTAAGAGCCACCTACCTTGTATTTAGGATTAAACAATATTAATTATTTATTGTGGTCGATACCCTTTTGGCATTATATAGCTCTGAGCAGGACTTATTTTTAGTGGGGGCATAAGTAACTTAAATTTTATAATAGTACTTATTCAAATGATAATGAATGCTAGTATAGAATGGGTAAATGGCATCATTAGTCTCTAGCCTATAACTATTTTAGCATATTGATCTTCAAACATTCTTTTTTATCATTTCAGTACTTTACATTTTCCTTTTTGGCACCATTATAGTCCTTTTAGCATATTTTATTCAAAATTCATTTAAATGGGACAAATTTTGCATCATTGATCATTGTTATTTAAATTATTTACCAATTTGATCCCCTTTTTTTGGCATTTATATCTCCAATTAATAATTTTTCTGGCATTAATTCTTGTCAAAATTACATTAATATCTCCTTAAAAAAATTACAGTAATTTCTCCTAAAATAAAAAATAATTACAGTGAAATTACTTGGCAAAAAAAAAAGAAAAAAATATATAAAATCTTTAGAGTTAACTATATTACTTTTTACTTGTACATAATTAGTTAATTTTTTTAAAAAAATAATAACATAAAAAATTGAAAAATCTATTGTTTAGGGTTAACTTCTAGGCTTATTTGCTATATTGTTTATGTAATTAAGTTTTTAGAATAACCATTCATGATTAAATAGAATTTTAATAGATATAGTGAATTTTCAATCAAATTTGACTAGTAGTAAATATACGAAATCTTTTTAGTTTTGAAAATGGTAAGGTAGTTATTTTCTATCCATAAAAGTTACTTTAGTTTGATATAAACTAGGGTTTATTGGTATGAATTTTTTTAAAATTTGATTCTTAAATGAATTGTTTCTTTTATATCCGCTTTTGAATTTTAATTTTCAAAAATATTAGTAGATGCAATATTATTAATCAGAGATATGAATGCAATAAAAATAAAAAAGAGAAAAGAAAGAAACAAAACTAGGGACTAAATTGCTAAACAACTGAAATAATAAGGATTAGTGGCAGCGAAATTTCTCCCATTCAAATGAATTCTAATGGAATCTTGGATGGAATATACCAAAAGAATTAACGGTGTCAAAAAGAAAAAGTTAGATATTGGAATGCCACAAAAAAATATTGGGGACCAATATACCAAAATAGTAATTAATTAGGGACTAATGGTACCATTAACTCCTATAGAATACATCTTGAAGGTTTTCTCTACGAATATGTTTTTTTTTTTTCAATTTTCTATTTTTATGAGGGAATTATCTTCATTTTCCTATTTTTTAGATGAAAGAAAATTTACAACACGTGTGAAAAATAAATAAATGGTTTCTAAAGTAGAATAAAAGTGACAAAACACTACTTATAATTAGGACATAATTGCAAAAATAAAATTTTAGTGATGGCATAGTTGAGAAAAAATTATGTTATTCATAAAAAATAAAAAAGAAAAACAAATTGAGCCCCCACTCGCCCCTTTCCCTCCGCTGCTGGTTACTTGGTCATTAATTGCTACTTCGCCGTATTATTAGTTACTCTTTTGCTTTTTTCGTCAAAAAAAAAGAAGGTTACTCTTTTGCTTTATATATTTTTTTGGCGGTGAAACTTTTTTGCTTTATATGATAATGTTGGTTGTTCATATGGCAGTGGGATCTATTAATATCAAAGAGACCAATAATGTTACTATCATACTAGGTTTGCTGCACGTGCAAAACATGTGCAATACTACTATGTAGTGATAGAGCTAAGATTTTTGTTGAGCGGGACTAGCACTACATCAATTATTTAATCATTTAATCGAAATTGCCAAATCTTAAAGTAATATACTTCGCAATTGCTAAATACCTTGACAACTTTTCATAATAACCTCTTTATTAACCTTGTTAAAAATATATTTCTCAATATAAATAAGTAAATATCATTCAAATATTGATTGAGGCTTATAAAAATATGACTAAATTTTGGGCCTAATTTTAGTAAATGTCCCTTTGTCAAAAATTATAGCAAAATGTCCAGTATATATGCATATATACCAAGTGTAAAATTTTATATACCAAGTATAAAAAATTATATACCTAGTGCATTTCAGAACAGTAACTAAAATTGGTAGATATGTGTATCTACCAAGTGTAAAAATATATCTACTTAGACATTTAGTTATAAAATTTTAAAAGTAGACATCTACTTAATCAAATTTAAAATTTTGGTCATCCACCTAAATTTCTCATATTTATTGGTTTAATATTCAATTCGTAGAAAAAAATACACTAGATGACCATAACCACAAGGACCACAGCACATTAGTGCCCTTTTTCTGTTAGTAAAATCAATTTAAAAATAACAAAAACTCAAATAATAAGAAGAACAATAATAAAAAGTACACAACATTACATTTTAGTTTGTTTACAATCTTCTAAGTTCTAGTCTTTAATAGTTAATAACAATATCTAATAGTTTACATTTTCTCATCTTCATGATTCTTTTCTTCTAAGTTTTTTCTATTTTTTTTTTTTTGTGCATGTTACTGAACTCTGAAACCTGAAAAGTCATACCCTTTTGCTTATGTTCTAGGGGTAAGACATAATGAAGGAAATTGAAAATTATGTTTTTAAAAAAAACATCAAGAAGGGATTTTTATAATTTGTTTATTTAAACCTATAATTTTCATTTCATTTCAAAGTAGGTTTTCAAAAGAATAATTCAACATACTTAGTTTGTATTCTTTTTTGTTGGAGGTCCAATTTATAATTTGTGGAGGCTATTCTTTATTTTATATAATTTTGAAGGAGGGCTTTTTATATAATTAAAGCTAAAAATATAAAATAAACCTATATATAGATGCATAAAAAAAATATTTTTGGGGTGCTCAAAAAAAAGAAAAATAAATAGAAGACAAAATAATTTGATCAAATTTTGAATAGTACAAAGAGAGTTGTTGTATGAATTTTGGAAGTGTGCGCAAATGTGTGTGAGAGAAATGGTCGGAATTCTTAAATCAATTTATGTATAAATTTTATAACAATTTTTTTTGGGATGGCTACGGTAGGGGCGTTCCTATGTTGGGTCATGCCTTAATTATCGTTAGATAAGAATCTGTGAGGAATAACGGGAATCTGTGGAGAATCTATTTATATACAGATTCTCATCCAACGGTGAATAGACAGGACCCTATGTAGGGGCGCTATTACTGTAGACGCGCCCATTTTTTTTTTTTAAAAAAAAAGAAAAGTGCCAACTGCCACTTTTATATATAATGGTATAGTACAGATACTGATAAGGTGAGTCTCTACTCTTTTAAATGCATACGTTGGCTGTCAATTACATTTGAGGTGAGGGTGTGAGGCTGTGACACTCTGCGGCCTAAGTTACCAGAAAAAGTAGAACCCTTTACGTGGCAGCCTCCATGGTAGAAATATTTATAATGTCAAGTTGTCAACAACCCACTTTTGTTTTACGCCAAACAGGTAAGACCAAAGATTCAACAACTGCTACAACGTGATAAATCATAAATGCCCCTGGTCCGCTAAGTTCATATACCAGACACCCCCTACATAATATTTGATTTAACGGTTACAAAATTTGTAATAGCTGAAGTTGTAGCAAAAGCCATAGCCATAGCCATGGATCATAACACCCCACTGATCCATAATCACAGCAACCATGAGGAAGAGACAGACAAGCATGCTCCCCTGGTTAAGGAGTTTGGCTATGAATCAAAGAGGCTATGGAAGCTGGCCGGCCCCGCCATCTTCACCTCCATTTGTCAGTACTCATTGGGTGCGCTCACTCAGACGTTTGCTGGCTTAATTGGGGAGCTAGAGCTCGCTGCCGTCTCCATCGAGAACTCTGTTATAGCCGGCCTCGCCTTCGGCATCATGGTATACTTTTTTTGGTCTCTTATTCTGGTTTTCAGTTTTTGTTTTGTTTATGTTTTGGACTTCAGACTATCAAATTTGGTTTTTTTTTTTTTTTTTGAAAAAAAAAAAGGACAAATCACAAAAGAGAGTTTGGAAGCTTAAGCCAATGCTTGGAAGTTGCGTATGTGATTTTAATTCTGTAAAGTGGTTGACTATTTCATGTTCACTTTTCATCTATTGGATGGCAGTCTTCGCCCCATTGGAGAAACGGACTAACAGATAACTATATTTAATATTCGACTCTTTTTTGGTGGTCGAGAGAGAGACTTAATGCGAAGAAATGTTCTACCATGTCCAACATTATGCCTCTACCTTCATTACTTTGTTTTCTTTTGGTTATAAATGTGTGAATTGACCAGAAGTACCTGATTAAGCTTGTGAAATAGGCTATTAAGACAGACCAAATTTTTTTTTTTTTTTAAAAAGTGGAGTTTAACTAATGACCACCACTTACTATAAATTTAAAGGAAAATAACACACACACTCTACCAATATTTGAACCTCTGACCCCCCAAACTCACACAAACGTCCCTCAAGTCTTGAACCAACTGAGCTTTAAGACAGACCAAACTTACTGCCATGGGGACTTCTTTATTTCCTTAATCTCTTAATTTCATTCATTTATTAACATGAAGACATGTCAAGTAAATATTGATACAATGATGTCATTAGCTTATAAGCTTTTTAACTTGAAGCTATTTGGTTGAGGTTGACTATTAGTTGGGAATGGGGAGTGCATTGGAGACTCTCTGCGGGCAAGCATACGGTGCGGGGAGCCTCAGGATGTTAGGTGTGTACATGCAGAGATCATGGGTAATTTTGTTAACCACAGCCTGTCTCTTGGTCCCCATCTATATTTGGTCTCCTCCCATTCTTGAGCTTATTGGACAGACCACTGAGATATCTACTGCATCTGGTTAGTTAATTTTTGTTACTGGCTTTTCTGTATTACAATATTTTACTAATACCAATAAAAAACAAAAAAGAAAGAAAAACGTGGCAATATAGTTTTTGATATTACATAACAATATTTTACACTAAGTGATCATATGCAAATTCTTTTAGCAGAAAATAAACATTAGTGTATCCATTTTAGTAGAACTGAACGTGAACGGCTCCCTGATGCAGGAAGGTTTGCTGTATGGATGCTTCCACAGTTGTTCGCCTACGCACTGAATTTTCCGATACAGAAATTCTTGCAAGCACAGGGAAAAGTCTTGGTCATGGCCTGGATTTCGGGTGCGGTACTGGTTCTACATGCATTTTTCAGCTGGTTGCTAATACTGAGACTTGGGTGGGGCTTAACCGGGGCAGCAATCACACTCAACACATCATGGTGGCTCATTGTCATTGGGCAGCTATTGTACATTTTCATCACCAAGTCGGATGGTGCTTGGAGTGGATTCTCATGGCTGGCATTTGCCGACTTGTTTGGTTTTGTTAAGCTTTCTTTGGCTTCTGCTGTTATGCTATGGTATATTTCTCCTCTATCCACTTCCTGATATGCAATTCTGTTTACAACACTATAAATTTTTTCTTTTTGTGAATTGGTTGGTTGCAGTTTGGAATTTTGGTACTTGATGGTGTTGGTGGTCATAACAGGCCGTTTGCCAAATCCATTGATCCCAGTGGACGCCATTTCTATATGGTAGAGATATTTTATTTCCTGCTTGATTTCCCATATGGTACATTCAGAAAAGATACAGTTCACTTCTTGAGCCTAATTTCCCACTATTCATTTTTTCAGCATGAATATAAATGGATGGGATGCGATGATTGCAATCGGATTTAATGCTGCAATAAGGTGATGTTTCCATGCATCTCTTTGCCCTTTATGTTTCAATTGACACACCACAGTTGGATTCAAATAGAGGATCATTTTTTTCATTCTCATCTAATCAAGAGCTTAAGAATTTTGTACGTTTCCAACAGTGTGAGAGTATCAAACGAACTTGGAGCTGGCAATGCCAGGGCTGCAAAATTTTCAGTGCTAGTTGTTTCTGTCACATCAATGGCAATCGGATTCGTTGTCATGTGTGTTGTATTTGCCACCGAAGACTACTTCCCATACCTTTTTACGACAAGTGAGGCTGTTGCTAAGGAAACTACTAAACTAGCAATCTTGCTTGCAATCACAATGCTGCTGAATAGTCTCCAACCAGTGTTATCTGGTAGAGTACCTGAAAACACATTGCTGGAGCTTTAGAACATAAACCTTTTTGTCATTAGTTGTTTAAAATGTTTTTTTAATATCTTTCAAAAAGGTGTTGCCGTTGGAGCCGGATGGCAGTCTCTGGTTGCATACGTTAACATTGGGTGCTACTACATTGTTGGACTTCCAGCTGGTATTCTTCTAGGTTTCAAATTTGGTTTTGGAGTCATGGTAAGTTACTAGAATCATCTCTCATTTGAGTATCTTCTATACAAATTCGAAATGTTTAAGTATCATTTTAGTCTTCTAACCAAAAATTGCCGAGTTGTATTTCGTGTTTGTAACTTTTCCTCTAATTTGATCTTTTGTCCACTTTCCTGGGTTGCAGGGTATTTGGTCAGGAATGATTGGAGGCATAGTCTTGCAAACCATAATCTTGGTAGGGATTACTATGGCTACAAACTGGAACAAAGAAGTCAGTATTCTTTTCCATTGCAGCATCAACATGTTTAATTTATGTCAACTCTCTTTCATTTCAACTAAGCTTTTTGACTTTCACAGGCTGAAGAAGCAGAAAGCCGTGTTAGGAAGTGGGGAGGCTCAGTTGGAGACCATTGATTCCTTTGTGTCCCCTGCTCTTAGTTAAATAGTATCTGATTCGAAAGACATGAACCAGTCGATTTTGTTGTACTGATGAGCGGTCCTGATTACTCAATTCAAATTTTGTGTAATAAGGGTACGTGATACTTAGTTTGGAGTCATGTCTTAGATGGTGTACCTTCTGCATAATCAGTGGTATCTTGATGGAATTTGAGGTTTTGGAATCAATGAACAAAATAACGAGAAAAACAAAGGAAAAAAAAAGGGAGAAAAACGGAGAATATATATATTGAACCAATATTTAATTGTGAGAAACATAAGCAAACGATAGTAAATGAGAAAAAAAAAAAAAAAAAAATAGAACAATTCAAGTTATATAAGAGTTGTATTAGAGTCCTCAGAATTCTCTAAGTGCATCACAACTATCTATAGAGTGGGTCTTGTAGTGAAATTTATGTGCGTTGTACTTGTCCCCAAATAGATCAGACGTGCCTAAACTGTTAATAAATATGTAGCTTTGGTCTATGCTTTGGTCGTTGGCAATCTTCACTAGTATATTTTAAGATGTTGTATGATCTTAAATATACACTGCGCATTTTATTTATAAACGACAAATAACGAAAGTCGACGTTTCACTCACGTACGTTTCACTCGGAGTCAAAATACCGTTTCACTCGGAGTCAAAATACCAGGTCGCATAACATCTTTATAATCAACAGGCGATCTTCCTCTAATAATTCATATACGACCTGAAGTGACAATAAAAAGAAACTATAACATGTTGTATTTTATTATTTAAATTCCAAAATATTTTCTAGAAAAGAATATTCTTACAAGGCATTTTGCCTTATTCTTTAAGACCTTATACAACAAGGTTTTCTTTTGTAAGACTTTTAGCCTTTTCATATAAGTTTTTTAAAAAACCCATATGTACCTCCCTTCTTCTCCAAGTCTTTGTGTGCTATATATATATGGCATATAGGTGAAGTAAAAACGAGAAGCAGAAAAACAGAGAGGCATAGAGAGTGAAAAACGTGAAGGAGCTAGAGAGAGAGACATTGGTATTTGGTTTGAAAAAGAGAGGAAAAGAAAATTAAAGAGAGGTTCTTTTTTGTCTGCATAGTTCTACATTTTTGCTAGAGATAATTTTTGCAGTATCGTTGTCTACTCTTTGTCTTAGGGAGTGAGCCCTCAGTCGGAGATTGGTCGTTGTATCTTGGAGGGAAGACCGCCGTGAAGCCTATTTCGCACCCTGACACTGTCTGAGAGGGGCAGAATCTTTCCTTACGGACAGTACTCGTCACGCCTCGACCACAGTCTGTACTTATTTACTGTTTATTGTTAAATATCTATATTGTAAATTTTGTCAGTTGTTTTTTTTATTGCAGAGCAGCTTCCATACTTGATTTTTTATTTTTTAATAAAATTCCAACATAACAGAACTTCAAGAAAACGGGTAACTTGCAAAAGAGGAAACAAGTTTCTGCGTGAAGACTAAACAATTCGTTTATTAGTTATTACCTAATTTTATATTATTACTTGTAATTGTATTCATACTGAACAGTTTCTCATTCTCACAAATGGGAAACAATGAGCTACCTTTATCTATATAAATGGAGTTCAAACTCATTATTTGGATATCTTATAATTCACTTCACTATATTTACGCTCTGAAAGTTCTCTCTTTGCTCTCGCATTGAAACTTAAAGGTCTTTGTAATTCTCCAAAAAATAGTGAAGAACAATGAACGTAGGTTCATCTTTTATAGAGCTGAACCACTATAAAATCTTTGTGTCTCTCTATTCGTTTTACTTTTCATCACTCTATACACAATTCTTAACTCGCAACTTCATAATAAATCACTGTATTGACAAAACCTTCGTCATAGGTTTACGCTATCCCGAGGGAAGTATTCCTGCCCTTATTTGAGTTGTGTATTGAACTCATTTTTTGCCATAAGAATATATATAAACATAAAAAATAAGTAATAAAAAAGAAAGTTTCGGTGTTATGGTTTAGCCAGTGACTAATGACAACAGCTAAAGTACTTCTTGTTTATTGGATGAGGGTGTCATCAATTGTTAATTCGTTCTATGGACTATGGGGAGTCTCAGTTAGTTTTTTTTTTTTTTTTTTTTTTAAGATGCTAATTAATGTGGATTCCATCCAAGAGACAACCTTTCTTTGATGAAAATAAAACTAGTGTATAAGGGTGATAAAACATTATTTATAATCTAGGCTCAGTACCAGCAATAATGTTCCTTTTTTTTTTTCAAAGGCGGGCAATGATGTTCCTATCAGAAAGTCACAAGTCTTTACTCTTTACCTGTGGCTGTGAAAAGCGCAATTGGCTTATTGCTTAGCTAGATTATTGGTGTTTAAATACAACGTCTTTTAGAATATTAATATTACTCTAATCAATAAGCAAAAAAAAAATGTTACTCGGAAAAAATATCACTTGCTTTAAGTACATGGATGACTACGTGACAAGAGACAAAAAAAAATAAAAAATAAAAAACACTCTTGCATGATGCATGTGACTGTATAAATAATTGATAAGACATACGCATCGTGTAACCTGAGCCATCTCTGTGTGTCACACAATGTGACGTGCCAACAAAATATTAAAACTCCAGTCAACAGGATCTGAGTCAGTAGATACGTTGATTTTTTTTCTCCCCCCTTTTTTAGGATATCATAAGACGAATCCTGTATACTTAACAGCTAATTAGACCAAGATCCAAGAAACACAGATTTTTACCCTTAAAACCACTAAAACCTGCAACTTCCGCTGCTTCTTATATTGTATTGGTCTTACAGCTAGAACATTGTAATAGCTGTAAGTGACAGCAAAAGCCAAAGCCAATATGGATCATAACACCCCACTGATCAATAACCATAGCCACCACGAGGAGGAGAAAGAGAAACACGTCCCCTTGGTTAAGGAGTTTGGCCATGAATCAAAGAGGCTATGGAAGCTAGCCGGCCCCGCCATCTTCACCTCCATTTGTCAGTACTCATTGGGTGCGCTCACTCAGACTTTTGCTGGCTTGGTTGGGGAGCTAGAGCTCGCTGCCGTCTCTGTAGAGAACTCTGTTATAGCCGGCCTCGCCTTCGGCATCATGGTATTTTTTTGTCCTTTTTTTTTTTTTTAAATGTAAAAGAGTCCATAAATCAGATTTGGTTTTGGAAAATGGATATAATTAAGAAGTTGTTGCTTAGGCAGTTAGTTAGTCACTCTACCTCTTTTTACTCATAATGCTCTTTAAATGTTATAATCAAATCTGTCACTAAATTCTTTACTAATTTATTTTCTATTGCTTATAAAATGTGCAATATTATTGACCATAGCGAAGCTTTGTTAGGTAGTATTATTTTGTTTCTCCATATTTAGTTTCTTAATTCGGATCAATAATTTATTAACATGATTCGGACATATATAACCATTATGTCATTAACTGGGTTGACTAACAGTGGGGAATGGGAAGTGCATTAGAGACGCTGTGCGGGCAAGCGTACGGTGCGGGGAGGCTCAGGATGTTAGGCTTGTACATGCAGAGATCATGGCTAGTTTTGATGATCACAGCCTGTCTCTTGGTGCCCATCTATGTTTGGTCGCCTCCAATTCTTGAGCTTTTCGGAGAGACCACTGAGATCTCTATTGCAGCTGGTCAGGACTTTGGGTTTTTTTAAAAATAAATAAATGGCTGCTTTTTCTCTTCATTTTAATAAATAGCCGTTTTAATTTTCATCTCTTTGCTAATTTTTTTTTTTTTAACGTCTTTCGGCTAAATGGCCGTTAGTAGTATGCATTTATGTGAAAATTACACCTAATACCTGTTTTTTAAAACTTATTTCAAAAATACCCGTTTTTAAAACTTCTTTCAAAAATACCCATTTTTATGGTTCACATTTCGTATAAAAAATATGAGTGGTCCATATTTATAATGTAAATTTTATCCATGAGATACACATTTTATGTGTAAAATATGAACGGTACACATTTTAAAATGTGTGCCAATTTTTAATATAAGTTTTATTCATAAAATGTAGACCATGATATACATTTAATGCATGAAATATATACCGTGGTATATATTTTACGTATAAAATAGTGGTGGTCTACATTTTCTCCAAAAAAAAAAGGTATAAAAATGAATACTTATGAAATAAAAATAAAAAATAGGTACTTATGAAAATATAGTTTTAAAAACGGGTATTTATGAACTTTTCCCTACATATAACAGATAAACCATATATTAAAGGGCTTCTTACAAAATTTCAGGCCCAAATATCAAAAATTGAAAAGATTGAGCTATTTTTAAAAACATTCCAGATTTATTTACAAAAGTATCACTTTATAAAAGTTTTATTGAAAAATAACACTTTAAAAAGTATTTAGAAAAATATCATTATTCTTAAAATTGGTATTTTTCAATGGTATTCAAAAATAGTTAGATTAGTTAGAGCAATTAATCCAGTTACTTGAAATAACTAATCAAGTTATTTCAGATAACTCGTCTAACTACCTTAAATATCTCACCAATTAATAAAAATAGTATTTTTATGAATACTTTTAAAAGTGATATTTTTATACTTAAATTCAAGATTTTTCAGAACAATTTCAAATTCTAGGATTTTTCAATTTTTTTGAAAAATTACCATAAAAAATTAAATTTTCTCTATATTTAATCATATATACTTGGTTATTTTGTTTTAATTTTTTCTATACTTGGCCGTTTTACTATAATGCTTGAAGAAGTGGCGTTTATTAAAGAGGGAATCCAAAATTTGGATATTTTGCTAAGAAGCCTTTTTTTTCTATAGATTTACAAAATTACACCGTGACATCCTGATTTATGTGGATTTCTCTTTTTGATTTATATGAATTTCATTGACACTTTCCAAACCAAAAATATTTATGCCAGTACTCATGAAAAGAAATCACTTATGAAAATTAGTTAGTATTTGTTTATATTAATACATCAATCAACTGTACGAATAAATTAGACTAATAAATATAATAATAGAGCTAATGAAATATTAATCTATTCACAATTTCATGAGTGTTAATGTAAATGCTCTTGTTACACAAGGTAATGTGATAATGTATCATTGATGAAATAAGCACTGACGTTGCCATTTGAAAAATAAAATCATAATTTATGGCTGTTGTTTTGTTTATAACAAATATTATTCATCTGTGGCATAATGTTAATCACAGTTCTTGTCATTATAATCATCGTGTTGGTAATAAGGTTAATTTAGTTGCTAGCATGATAGGTGATAAAATATAAATGTATTGGGTGCTTTCCTGCCCTATTGCTATTTCATCTTATGTACTTGCAGATCTGAATAAACAAAGGTCTTTGTTTTCATCCCAAAAACAAAAACGAAACAAAACGAAAAACTGGCCATAATTTGTGAAAGATATAATTAGTTTCTACGGCATTGTTCATCTTAATTTCTTCTTTTCACTCTTGAAATCATGGCTTCATCATGATGCAGGAAAATTTGCTCTATGGATGCTTCCTCAGTTGTTCGCCTATGCAGTCAATTTTCCAATTCAGAAATTCTTACAAGCACAGGGGAAAGTCATGGTCATGTCCTGGATTGCAGGTGTGGTTCTGGTCCTACATGCATTTTTCAGCTGGTTGCTAATCCTGAGACTCGGTTGGGGCTTAACCGGAGCAGCAATCACGCTCAACGCATCATGGTGGCTCATTAATATCGGACAGTTATTGTACATCTTCATTACCAAGTCGGATGGTGCTTGGAGTGGATTCTCATGGCTGGCATTTGCGGACCTGTTTGGCTTTGTTAAACTTTCTTTCACTTCTGCTGTTATGTTATGGTATAATATTTCTCTCCTTTTCACTACTTGAAAAGCAGTCTTATTATTTGAATAAAACATTATTGTTTTAAATGTGAATTTGACGTTTGCAGCTTGGAATTTTGGTACTTGATGGTGCTGGTGGTCATAACAGGCCGTTTGCCGAATCCTTTGATCCCAGTCGACGCCATTTCTATTTGGTAGATTTCTTCATCATAAGCTTGTTATTATATATTCATGGTAAACCTAATTTTCCACCTATTCTTGACAGCATGAATATAAATGGATGGGATGCAATGATTGCAATCGGATTTAATGCTGCAATTAGGTGATGATCCTTCCATCTCTTTCTCCTTTCAAGTAAATATTCAATTGAAATCATTGTCTGAATCAAATATCAATGGACTAGTTTAAATCATAGCTTAGCACACTTCCTATTTCGAACAGCATAAGAGTATCAAATGAACTTGGAGCTGGCAATGCCAAAGCTGCTAAATTTTCAGTGCTAGTGGTTTCCATCACATCATTGGCCATTGGAGTCGTTTGCATGACCGTGGTGTTCGCTACCAGAGATTACTTCCCATACCTTTTTTCGACTAGTGAGGCTGTTGCTAAGGAAACTAGCCAACTTGCAATCTTGCTTGGAATCACTGTGCTGCTAAACAGCCTTCAACATGTCTTATCCGGTATAGTGCCTGAAACATAAAGTTCTAGAAACATATTATATATGTACAGACTATATGCTATTCTGTAATTGTTTATTATGTTTCCAAAAGGTGTTGCTGTTGGAGCTGGATGGCAATCTCTTGTAGCACACATCAACATTGGGTGCTACTATTTTGTTGGACTACCGGCCGGTATTCTTCTAGGATTTGCATATGGTTTTGGAGCCATGGTAGGTTACTGAAACCATCTTTTTTCGGAGTATTTTCGATTACAAACAAATGTCTTATTTACATTAAAAATAATCACTCATGTTTCATTTCAGTAAGTTTTCCTTGTTTTTGATCATTTGTCCACTTTCTGAGTTGCAGGGTATTTGGTCAGGAATGATTGGAGGCATTTGTTTCCAAACCACAACGCTGATAGTGATTACCACGATAACTAACTGGAACAGAGAAGTCAGTAAATACTTTTTACCATTGTATGTCAACATATTTATTTATGCTAATGTTGTTTAAATTCAACTAAGGTTTTGGATTTTCACAGGCTGAAGAAGCAGAACGCCGTGTCAGGGAGTGGGGAGGCTCAGTTGGAGAGCACTGATTCCCGTGTCCCTTGATCTTGATGTTGGAAAATTGCACGTTAGAGCCATGTTGAGATGCCATTTTGGAACTAAAATAAGAGCAGGACCTACTTCATGTTATTGATGGGTCAAGATTGTTCTTCTACACGAGAACGTAAAAATTGTGTACTCATATGCTCAAAATGAAATTTGGGTAAATGAGAAATTATTGCTCAAAGTACACCCGTTGTGATAAGAAAAAACAATAGAATTTTGCTGAGATGCTTAACCCGCATGGAAAAGGAAATGAAGTTTTTTAAATGTTTATATACAAAGTTTTTAGGTGTTCATAAAATTTAATTTGTAAGCTTGTGCTCTCCCAATGTATAGTTGTTACCCGTTATTAAAATACTCGTGATAATTCATTCATCCGTTAAGAATTGAAGAAGATAATATTTAAATTATAGTATATCTCCATAAATACCATTAAAAAAATTAAATTAAACACAAATATTTCAAAGTTAATTATCTAAGCAAAAATCATGATGTGAAATAAGCACATATATTTTATTAGAAAAATATCACTTTTTAAAATATTTTTAGAAAAATACCATTTTAAAATAGTTATTAGTTACCAGTTATAAATATCTTTTACTAGTTACCAATACTCAAAAATTGGTTACCGGTTATTAGTTTCTATTTTAAAAATGATATTTTTCTAAATATTTTTTAAAAAATAGCATTTTTCTAATAAAAATCGTACTAGGTCTTAAAAAAACAGAATCCACCGTATTTTTCTAATTTTTTTCTAAAAATTTTGTACAAAGCCTAATTTTCGCCATTTTTTTTTTTTACTTTTTAGAATATACATTTATGGGGCTTATAGAAATATGACCAAATTTTGAGCCTAATTTCAGTAAATGTCCTTTTGTCAAAAGTTATAGCAAAATGTCCGGTATATATGCATATATACCAAGTGTAAAATTTTATATACCAAGTATAAAAAATTATATACCCAGTGCATTTCAGAACAGTAACTAAAATTGGTAGATATGTGTATCTACCAAGTGTAAAAATATATCTACCTGGACATTTAGCTATAAAATTTTAAAAATGGACATCTACTTAATCAAATTTAAAATTTTGGTCATCCACCTAAATTTCTCTACATTTATTGGGTCTAGTAAGTTTGGGCAATATAGGCAGGTATCATTATTCTTTTACTGTACCCATACTCGCATTGGGTTTGAAAGTATCCTATTAGATTAGGTATTACCTTACCTAATAAATGTAGAGAAATTTATAGACTAGTAGCCGAGTAAAATTAGACTGGAATCATCGCCATTTTATTTAAGTTATTTCTAATCAGGCATGAAGCTAAGTGGGGCTTGTGGAGGCTTCTGAAAGTTTGAAAAAAAAATTTATTTATAACAAAAAAAAAAGTGTATATAAGCAATAAGCTGAACTTGATAGTCTATTCAAATACTTATTGAATATAAAAGTCCAAGAGGTTTAATGGGCTTGGACATGATATAAAACTGTGATGTGCCAAAGTGTTGTACTGGTAATTAAAATTTAAAAAGACCAATAACGTAAAGAGAGGAAAATAACTCATAACTCAAGACTCATATTTAGCTCTCATCTAATAAAAGTTGCGAATTGGACTTATAAAAAAAAAAAAAAAGAAAAGCAAGAAAATAGTGATCTTGTAAAGAAAATAGTTGATATAAGGAAAATAAATGTATATCTATTAGTTTGGCTCGTGACGTTAGCATTAATTTTACCAGTTGCTACTGATACTATAGAAAAAATATTTTCTTCTATGAATTTTGTCAAGAATCGGTTACACAATAGAATGAATGATCAATGGATGACTGATAATTTACTTGTATATGTGGAGAAAGACATCTTTAATAGCCTTGATAATGAAGTTATTATATAGCATTTTCAATACATGAAATCACGCCGGCTATAATGTAGGCTCCCCACTGACAATAAATCATGGCTTTGTCCCTGTTTCTAATAGAAGTGAATATAAAATTAAATTGTATATAAGAGAAAAAGATAATCTAAAGTACAAAATAAATGTAAAAAGTCTTATAGCAAAATGATCAAATTTTGGGCCTATTTTAAGTAAACGTATATTTTTTAAATATTAGAGCAAAATGACATATATATCAGTATACACACTACGTGTAAAACAGTATATATCTAATATAAAAATTAATATACTCAGTACATAAACTAAAATTAGTACATAAGTGTATATACTAAGTGTAAAGTTATATATATCTGGTCATTGAGCTATAAAAAGAAAAGTGAATATTTATTAAAGAAAAGTGAATATTTATTAAAACATTGTGTAAAAAAAAGACACCCACTATAAATTCTCTAAATATCAATAGAGGGAGTAATTGTTTGTCTAAAGAAAACTTTCTGATCAGTGCGGAAGCTCCTCTCCTAAATACTCATACGTGTAGAGGAGAATGTATGGTTGCAGCCCATATCATATGGGCTCTCGTTTGATCAAAACCGGGAAATGGACGAGACTAGAAGTAATAGGACTTCTTACAAAAATCCATGCCCATAATCTTTAAAAAATGAAAAATCTCTAATGGGTGAGAACTTTTGAAAAATCTCGGATTTATTTATAAAAGTATAATTTTCTAAAAATATTTTTAAAAATATTATTTTTTAGAAAAAATAAAAAAAGTACTCGAGATAACTACACCGATTATATAACTTGACCAATTATCTTAAGTACCTCATCAATTAGTAAAAAAAAAAATTGATATTTGTTTAAATAATTGTAAAAGTTGTATTTTTATAAATAATTTTGAGATTTTTTGAAAAATTTGAAAAATTCAGGATTTTCCAATTTTTTTTTACACTTTAGCATATAAATTCAAATATTCCCCAACTTTTATAGATTTTTTTTTTCACTTACATTCAGCTTTAATTTATGTATTGAGTATATTAGTATTTATATTAAATATATTATATTTTATGCTTAAAATATCTATTGGTATACTAGTCATCTTATTACGGTATTTGAATAATAGATATTTATTTAAAATGAGCTCAAAATTCAATCATTTTACTATAATAAATTTGAGTTTCTATGACTAACATATGTCACTAGTACAGTGACCACTTCTAAAAAAATCGTTCATACAAAGTACTCTTAAAACATTACTAGTCAAGTCCATTAGCCATTAAAACCAAAAAAAAAAAAAAGAGAGCATAGTTTCAAAAAGAAAAAAAAAACTTATATTTTCTCATTTATATCCAAACATTACTACATTATTTTCTGCTTTTTTTTTTTAGAGATTTTTTGCATTATTTTATTTATGGATATCTGCAAAAAAAATACATTGAAATTTGAGTGTTCTGCAATTTAAATCCTGAAGTTTTGACTCTGTAAAATAATACCTTGAGATTAAGAATGTCTGAAAATTAATACCTTGGACAGATTTTTTGACCAATTTTAGGAACGAAAAAACAATAATATCCTCTATTAAAACTAGATTAATCCATATTATTCATCTTAATTTTGAGGATATTATTGTATTTTATCAGTTAAAATTATTCAAAAAGTCAACTCAGAGTATTAATTTTCAGAAATTCTTAATCTCAGGGTATTATTTTGTAGAGTCCAAACTTCAGGATTTAAATTGCAAAGCACTCAAACCTCAGGGTATATTTTTACAGTTATCCCATTTATTTATATAGAAATTAAGTGTCTAAATTAAAAGAACATATATGCAAATAGTTAAAATTTAGGTTAATATCACTTCGGGTCCCTAACTTTTCCTAAAGTATTACTTAGGTCCCCATTTTTTTTTTTTAGCTTTTAACTCCCAAACCTTGCTCATTTATTTCACTTAGATCCATTCCGTCAATTCTATCAAAATAAGCTGAAGCTCATATGACCAGCACGTGTTCATCTTCTTCATCATGGAAGACCATTTTTGCAGGCCAACCTCCATTTTTAAAGAGTCGAGATGTTCATTATTTTAGTCTAAGATGTTGTAACAAAAAAGGTTGGTTTATGGGCATGATTGCAGAATCTCATAGAAAAATCCTAAAAAGGTTGGCTTATGACCATCATTAGCAAAGTATATCATAAAATCTAAGAAATCGAAAGATTGGATTGTATAATAAGTACCTGAAATTCTTAAATACCTATTGCTGAACAAAATCTAAAAAGGAAAAATAGAAATTTGTTTATTTTAGGGAAAAAAAAATTAAAAATTACTGAAGCTTAAAAAAAAAAAAAATTAAGTACGAAGGGATCGACCAAAAAGGGGTTAATGTTACAAGGACAGAACCTGATCCAAAGCTAAATACACAACAAAATTTACGTTCCTAACCCAAATTTAGGAAGAATTAATTACTTAAAAAAAAAAAAAAAAAAAAAAAACAGAAGCAAAAGAAGAGGAACTTATCAAAATAAAGGCAAATTCATGCCCGATTGAATGGTGAAATGAATCTGATTGGGTTTGTTCTTTTGAAGATTGACAGAAAGAAATAAAGAGAAAGAGAAGCGAGCTTGTGCTGGAGAAGGTAATGGGTTTGGGTTTGGGTTTGGATTTAGTGGATAGCAGTCAAAAACCGTACGCCAAAAGGAGGCTATAACAGTCGGAAATGGTTAATTTGATTTTGTTCTATGCTCCTCTTTTCGAGATTTTATTTTATTTTGTCTTTAGTGATTCGTAGCTTGAGAAAACTAGAGCTTGAGCTTGGATGCGAAATTGGAGTTTCTTTGGGAAGAAGATGAACAAGCGCTGGTTATGTGAGTTGTGACGGCCTATTCTGACAGAATGGACGGAAATGATCTAATATAAAACAAAACAGTAAAGTTGAAAGCCACATTGCGTAAACGTTGGGGACTCCTCCAGCTGATATTAACCCTTAAAATTTTGACGTATAGTTCTACTGTCACTGTGATTTCCCTTACTTACACGCACTAAAAAAAAAGGTGTGTTATGAAGCCACGTGTGCATCAGCATCATATATCTGCACGGCGTAGCGAATGTGGACGCTATTCCTAATCAGAGCATCCACGCCCTACTCGAGGGCAGTACCGTCAATTCGAACACATTATCCTCTTCACCTGCGCCCGCTTAGCTTATTCCACCCCAAAATCTCTCTTCCTCTCTACAAAATCCCAATTCCAGTTTCCAGCGACACAGAGACTCAGAGAGAACGCTTGAACTTGGTAATGGCGGTCTCGGTTGCTTCTCTCACATCTTCACTGTCGTCTCTCTCATTTTCCTCTCAGGTCTCTCTCAAACCGAACACTCTTTCGTTCCACCGATCGAAGCTTGTCTCAATCTCCCATGTGGCCAAGATTTCACCACTCGTTGTTTCCGCTTCGGTTGCTTCGACGGAGGGATTGGAGACCGCCGACCTGAAAAAGTACGTGAAATCGAGGCTCCCAGGTGGGTTCGCTGCGCAGACGATCTTCGGCACTGGTCGAAGAAAATCCGCCATTGCTCGAGTTGTTCTCCAAGAAGGCACTGGCAAAGTCATCATCAATTACCGCGATGCCAAGGTAATGGTCCATGACCTTTCGTTTCTCTCTCTCTCTCTCTATACCTATTGAGACTTATTTGGTGGGTCTTAGACAGACTCATTTACCACTTTGTAGCTTCGTTCTGTGCTAGATTGGGTTGGGTTGGGTTGTGTGATTCAACGATTGCTATTTGATTGAACCAAAGTATTTGGGTTTGCTGATTTTGCTTCTTGTGATGGATTAAGAGTGAGGATTACTCCAAGGCCGTGTATACTAATCCTAATCCGTAATTGACCGTAATGGGAACAAGATTTTCTCATCGATTCATGTGTTAACTTCACATTTAGAAAATAAATTTTGGTGAATCCCTCCCATAATTTAATTGGGAATGGACAATTCAAGTTTTGAATGCTTCTCGTTCACTTTCAAACCCTTTTTCTTTACATTTCTTTTCATTGCGGATTAGTAGACATGTCCCAAGTCTCCAAGATGGTGATTGTTTACTTTGGTTATAATTAATTGAATTTGATTCTAGATAGCGAAGAAGCAGCTAATTAATTGGTCATATTACATAGTGGACACACAGTTAGTATTGAATATATTGAACCATATAAGGTGTGTACTACTAGAGTTCTTTTGAAGTTTTAGGGAGTGTTAATCACTAGATGAATGGAAGTGTAAGGAAGGCCTCAGAGTTCCCAATCATTGTATCACTTGTCAACTCTGCTCTGGCTACGAAGCTGTGACAAGAGCTTAGATATACCATTTGTTTCTTTGACTTCATTTAGCACTTAAATTTTGTTAATTAGTTCATGAAGCAAATATGCAATTACTTTTATGCGTGACAATCAAGTAGAGGACTTGGAATTGTTTCATAGAGTGGATGGCATTGTGTTAAAAAGTTCATTATCCTTCTGAAGGCTTCTATGTTCCCTTTTACGGAATTCAAGTGATGCAGTATCATCAACTTCTTGAATGTTAACTATTTGTGAGCACTCGTATGAAATCAGGTAACATGAAAATTTATACCTAACCTCAAGAAAATGCTAAAGCTACTGAATAGTTATTGTAGTCACAGCATTAGTGTGTGAGAGATAAATACTACATATATAACTGTGTATAACGGATAAACATGGATATTCATATGCATATGCACTTTTTAAATGACATCTTTTATGGGGAATGCTGGCGACGGACACTAGCACAGCCCCTGCATCAGTCGCTGCATTCCCCGGCCAACACATGTGTCCACTTTCTTTTTACAAAAATTTAAGTTAATAACTAAATTACACATATTACAGAAATGCCATCTTAATTCCTATGAGTTCCTCTGTTTTTTCTTTTGAGATCAGTTCCTAATTCTATAAAAATGGAAATTGATTTTTTCACTTCAAGTTAATAACTAAACCATTAGAGAACAGCTGTGTTGTGTGTCTTGAAGTTTTTATATTTTTGTTCTTTTTTCCATCAAAGACTTTCAACTATTATTGTTGCTGAATTTTTTTTTCTCCACACTAAAGGGAAAAAAAGTAGTAATTAGAAAAAAAAAAAAAAAAAAAAAAAACGAAAGGAAAAAGAAAATGGGAAGTCAGGATTAAGCTTAAAAACAGTAGATGCTCTTGTATGCTAGAATCCACTTTCTGAAACTTTTTTTTTAAGGATTTGAATATAGTTTTGATGGAAATAATGAAATTCGGTCAATTTTTAGTGACATTTTTTCTGAATATATATATATATATATATATATATATATATCTAAAGAGATATTCGTTTAAAGTGGATTAGATGATGAAGATGGCATTTCTGTAATATGTGTAAAACTGTAAAAAGAAATTGGACACATGTTCGCAGGGAAAAGCAGCGACTGACCCAGAGGCTGTGCTAGCGTCTGTCGCTAGCATTCCCCATCTTTTATATGTTGTTAAGAAAATATGATTCTTGTTTACGTGAGGTCGATGCTATTGTTATTTTCTTTTTCTCTAGATATTCGTCTTGTTATTTTGCAATTGGTGACCAATAGTGCTTTGCGTATATTGTTTTCATATATGCTAGATGTGGTTTAACATTGGATTTGAAACTTATAGAATTATCCAAGATGACATGATGATATTCTCATGTTTTTCTTCTACTCCCAATTTTGGGAACCTGTGCATACATATGTGGTTTTTTTTTTTTTTTTTCCCACTTTGTATCACTGGGAGCTGCATTCCGTATTAGTTGGCTCTTTTTATTTTCGATACTTGTTCTCCCACAGAAACCCTACGATCTTTAAGAGGCAGGATACTCTAGCATATTCCGTAGTTTCTACGAGGAATCGAACCCTAGACCTCATGGGAGCAAACTCAAACATATTGTTGGCACTGTGTTTGACTTCTTGTGGAATCAAAATTAAAACTAAACTGGTTAATGAAACATTTTAGCTTGGTGGGAAACTAGATATTGTTTGAGTTGATTTTGCTAAGCAGCAAACCAGCGGTTCTGAGAATACCATTGTTTTGTACTGTGATTTGCTAAACAATTAGGAAAATTGAGGAGCTGCTTGTTTCATATTCCCGTTTAAGAGCTTCTTCCATTAGATTTATAAACGATAATGTATGTTTTGTGATTGGGGCTTTTAATTTCGTGCAGGAATACCTTCAAGGTAACCCATTGTGGCTACAATATGTGAAAGTTCCGTTGGTCACTTTGGGATATGAAAGCAGTTATGATGTTTTTGTCAAAGCTCACGGTGGTGGCCTCTCTGGTCAGGCTCAGGCAATCTCCTTAGGCGTTGCCCGTGCATTACTAAAGATGAGTGAGGACCACAGGAGACCTCTAAGAAAGGAAGGGCTTTTGACAAGGGACTCGAGAGTTGTTGAGAGGAAGAAGGCTGGTCTCAAGAAAGCTCGTAAAGCTCCGCAATTCTCTAAACGTTAAGTTACGCTCCCTAGTCTCATGCTCCTCGCCTAGAAGGGAAGCTGAAGAAAATTGTTTTAAATTCTGTTGAATAGTATTTTTTCTTCGTTCTCAAATTTTTTGTATATCCCCTTTCCGTTTTTGTTATTGTGTTTCTAGTTTTTATGTATTGTAGATTTTGTACTTGGATATTGCAGTTGGCATGATGATTCGTTTCTGCCAAAGAGTTCATATATTGATTTTTTGCTCTTTGTTACGTGTTTGTATGACATGTATGTTCAGGAATTACTTATGTTCAATACATAGGGATTTAGAAGTCACGTTACCAAATTAACATAGGAATAACTAACAGAGGAATAAAAGTGCGAGTCTATTGCTATATCCTATCTACTCTCCACACCCCTATTTTTTGTAAACTTTTTTATTACAAAAATAACCCTAAATAAAATAACTTTTTAGTACTAAAACTATTAATAATTCTACCTACATGTTCTTTAAGGTTCCGTTTGGAATCTGGATTTTTTAAGGGAAAGAAAAAAAAATTTCAAAGGATTTTATTTTTTCTTGTTTGAATTCAAACAAAAAATGATAGAAATTTTTTCAAGAAAAAATAGAAGTTTGATTTGATATCATGTTTTAGTATATAGAATGTTGATACATTAATTAGTAAAGTTAGAAGTTTCAAAATAAAGTTCTATAAAATTTTAGAAAAAATATTTCTCTCTTTCTTTTTTCTTAATCTTTTCCGTATAATTTTTTCTTCCCTCCAAAATCCAAGTTCCAAACGGAGCCTAGATGTGTTAGGAAAAAAAATAAAAACTCTTCCCTCCAAAATTTAGGTTCCAAACAGAGCCTAAATCTTGATGGTGATTACTTCGAAAACAAACTGGAGAACAGAATTCAGTATTATTTTTCCATTGCACCATATTCATCATGTCTATTTTGATTAATGTGCTTCACTTCAACTGTGCTATTTTATTATACGTCCAAAAAAAAAAAAAATACTCTATATTACAATTCATTAAAATTGAGAGTAATTTCTTTTTGGTTCTTTGAGAACTTATTCGAAGTTATTAGATTTCTCTATGGCGTTCATCCCTTGACTTATCAATCGAGTTTTCCATCCTTGATTGTGGCCTCTTCCCTTATACCAAGGTTCACATCTCTTTATAGGTGTTGGGTCGAGGTTTCGCATCCGAATCTGATTGTAGAATGGTCCTAGGCATCATCCTTGTTTCGGGTTTCATCACAAGTTGGCGAGGTTCGTATCATTTGGGATCAAGAGCCGGATTCTAGTCTCAGGTTTATTCTATCCTTTATTTTTTTTTTCTTCTTAGTCATACCAGCCCTTAGTTCTTTCATTTAAATCGTCCAAAAAAAAAGAAGGATAGAATAAAATTGAGACTAGAATCTGGCTCTGATACCAAATGATACGAACCTCGCCAACTTGTGATGAAACCCGAAACAAAGATGATGCATAGGACCGTTCTACAATCAGATTGGGATGGGAAACCTCGACCCAACATCTATGAAGAGATGTGAACCTTGGTATAAGGGAAGACGCCATAATCAAAGATGGAAAACTCAATTGATAAGTCAAGGGATAAACGCCACAGAGAAATCTGATAAGTTCGAATAAGTTCTCAAAGAACCAAAAAGAAATTGCTCTCAATTTTAATGAATTGTAATATGATTTTATTGAATGAAAAGTGTACAATATATAGGCCAAGGGCCACGAAAATTTCAGTCATAAAATACCCAAAAAAGTCTAAGGCAACTTACCCAAAATCAGAAAAGGAAAGTAGGAAGATAACCCTAAAAACTAAGCTGAATTCGTCCTTAATTACATGGTAGGTAAATCTGATTTTAATCCCTTAATTTTCAGCCTATTACACGCCACTTAATAAAAGGAAATAAGCAAATAAATCGTTTTGGGAAACTTCCTAAAATAACCAAAATAGGAAAGTAAGCTATGATTTGGCGTCTAAGCTTTTAGAAATCAGATTTCTCCTTCTACATGCGCCTATAGACTTTCCTGAACTTGAATCAAGCTTGTAATGGGCTTAGAAATTCGTTCATCTCCTTCAATGGGCCTCCACGTGCATGCCTGAGCCCAAATGTCTTGAATCAGCCCACTTAATGTATTTTTGAATCTCTTGGCACGTGTTCTTGTAACCGGACCAATGGGAACTTGAATAGGATCTGCATTCCACGCTCTTGTGCTTGCCATGTTCTCATCACTTTTGTCCCAGTACAGTTGCCATCTATGATTATATGCATATTTTGCATTGAAGAAGTTCCTGCAGTTGACGTGACAACTATGGACTGTGGTTACTACTTTTGCAACTCTTGCGAGTACCACTCCTTTTCCCTTTCACAAATGTCCATATTTTTTCTTTAGTCTTTTTGTATCTTTTACAACAATTACTTAAAACATATGTTAAACTTATTTTCTCGCATCTGCGAATGATTATATCATGGTTTAAGTTCATTTGATGCAATTTTCTGCATTATTCTTGTATCGTTCTGCTTAGGTTGGACAGAACACTTTATTATCAAGATCAGTGAGGGCCAGAGCAGGCGAATTAGATGTATGGAACACCAGTGTCACGCTATTTGCAAAAAATCAAAATTCTTGTCAGTGTAAGGGATTGTTGTTGTATTTTATTAATTCCAAAATGCTACAAGCTTCTAGAAAGGGAATATACTTTTATTCCATCTTATTTTACAAGGCTCTTAGCCTTAGTTGACAAGGTCTTATCTTACAAGGCATTTATGCGTTGGCTGCCACGTTTTTTGCTCCTCTTAATACTATATATATAGTATATGGGTGGAGTACAAAATTGAGAGAGAGGCAGAGAAAGATAGCTGATAGAGAATGAAAGAGAGAGCTGATTGCTCTTTTGGCTTTGGTTGCATAAGAAGAAAAATGAGCAAAATAAAAGAGAGGTTCCCTCGTCTGCATAGATCTATATATTGCTAGAGATATTTTTGTGGTATCATTGCCTATTCTTCGTCTTTGGGAATGCGTCCTCAGTCAAAGATTGGTCATTGTATCTTGGAGGGAAGACCGCCGTGAAGCCTATTTCGCACCCTGATATTGTCTGAGATGGGCGGAATCTTTCCTTACGGACAGTGTTCATTATGCCTCGACCACCATTAATATTTGTTTGTTATTTGTGCAGTGTCTTTTTGTTCGTAATAGCTTTTGCATGCTTGTTCACAAGACCAGTTGCAACTTCCATATTTCTCAAGTATCTCCAACAATCGTAAGGAAAGATTTATATATGGATGTTGCTACTCATACACTATCATTGTGGGGGGTTAACTAATAATAATTACAGTTTGCAAAAGCGTGAGCAAGGTATGTCTAAATACTTATTATTTAAGAATATCTTTCCTAAATACACTATAAAGAAAGATTTATATATGGATGTTGCTACTCATATACTATCATTGTGGGGGGTTAACTAATAATAATTATGATTTGCAAAAGCGTGAGCAAGGTATGCCTAAATACTTATTATTTGAGAATATTTTTCTTGATAGAGTGATTATGAAATTTGTGATTTTTCATATCATGAAATTTATTTATATTATTAATATATAAATAATCTTACGAAAAATTTGTGAAACATCACATTTATGTGTATTTACTTTGCAATACTTTTATATGTGAGATTGCAAAAAATTGTGATTCGTTGTTTATTTGAGAAGCAATTAAATTTATGATCATTTCATGACACCAAATTAGTTTGTGAGAAATGGTCTATCAGCTTAAAGGAAAAGAACAGATTTGACGGAGTCACAATTGAAAATGCCATAGAAATATTTTTAAGGCTTTTTGAGTAATAATAGTGAGACTCGAAATAATTTTGAGATAAATTTCTTTATTCCCAATAATTTACTTGGAAGAACAATATTTTTTTTAAGAATATATTGAGCTGCTTTGCATTAGAAAATCATGTTTGATTTTTTATTTAGATGAGATATAATTAGAGAGATGAGAATCCTCCTAAAACTAATTTAGTTGAAAGGGATGGTTTTTATTTTGGGTTATAGTCTCCCATGAGAGCATGGGTATGAGGAACAATAAATTTTGGTAGACTATAGGGCTACCAAGTTGGGGGTGAGAGTAGACTTCTTCTCAGAATAAATTCTGGAAAATTTCTCTCACTAAATAATTTATTTTATTGTTCCAAGTATCTCTTATAACATTATATCTCTCTATATATGTGAAGCAAATTAGGATTGGGAGTGTCCTTTCATGAAGATAAAATTATCCGTTTTAAGGATAATGTGATTATTGGGAAAGTATATTGCTCTTATGATCTGTTTTTTGGATGTTATGACTTTTGTTGAGATTAAATCAACAAAGAAGATATGTAAATCTATTGAGAGAGAATTGAATTACTCCGTTCAATTCTTAAAGGCTTAGGTGATCTAATTAGCTAGAGACCATGATTATGGGAAAATATATCATTTTACCTTTAGTGACGGTTAATTGTGAGCTTTGGGGTTGTATTAAACTTGTGGGGGAAGCTATTCTTTTAGCTTATCATATTCAAAATTATATACCCTATAAGAAAATGGTAAGACCATATGAATTGTGGAAGGATTATATACATATTGCATAATACTTTAAGGTATGGGGGAATCTTAAACCTAATGAGAAGGTATTTGGATCAAGAACATTTAATTGTGCGATTATTGGGTAGATGTTTAAAATAAGTGCAGATTTTAAGTTCTATATTTTGAGTAGTTATTGTACGTTTGATAATAATACTATCATTAAGTTCAAGAACATAGAACTTTTTGAGAATGTTTTCTTTATAAAAGAGACTATTAGCTTTGGTAATGACTTTTGTCTTTCTTCTTGAAAATGACCCATAGATTTATGTGGAAGTTATGACTTCGATAATACTCCTTTAATAGAGAAAGGCAGTCACTAGTGAGATATGGTATATCATGACTAATTATACTTGGATATTGGTTGACTTGCTTCTAGGTGTCGAATCCATTAGATTCAATAATTAAAATTGATGGCTCTGTCAGTAAATTTGAAGTGAGATTAGTAGCTAGGGGCTAGAATAAGAAGAAAGACATTAATTTTGATAATTTTGCTCATGTTCTAGAATTTCCTCAGTTAGAGTTGGATTGCTTTAGCATCTACTCTTGATCTTTGTGTCCACCAATTGGACGTGAATATAGTGTTTCTTAAAGAAGCAATAGAGGAGGAAATTTGTAAGAAGCAACCAGAGTGTTGTGTTACTGAGGATAATGAGCATAATGGAGCAAGCTAGTAAAGTCATTGTATTGCTTGAAATAAGCTTTGATGTTATGGCATGGAAAATTTAAAGTGTTAGTTTAAATGATTATCTGATTAATGAGGCAGATAACTGTGTTCATTTCAAGTCCTTTTATACTAACACTTATTGTGGTTATATGCCTATATGTGATTGCCTAAATCATTGGTTGCCCATTGTATTTGATGTATTGTTGTCTGACAGTATATAAGCAACTAATAGATTGAGTAAATATACTCAGTGTCCTAGTGAGGACTATTGGATTGCTTTAGAGAAACTTGCAAATTTTTTAGGGGCACTATTGATTATGGATTCAAAATTCGGTAAGTCTCTATCTATTGTATAAGGGTACACTGATGTAAACTGGATATGTGATCCAGATAAGATAAAGTCGACTTACAGTTATATGTTTACCCTTGGTAGAGATGCAGTGTCTTGGAAATAATCCAAGAAAATATTGTATAACTCGGTCTACCATGGAGTCCGAGTTGATTGCCCTAGAGAAGGCATGTTCTGAGGCCGAATGGTTAAGAAACCTTCTGGCAGATCTTCCTATTAGTACAGATGTACCCCCTTGTATATTTATACATTGTGATTGTCAGGCTGCGATTGCTAAATCGAAGAGCAAAATTCATTATGGGAAGAGCAGACATATACATTTGAGGCACAGTATAATCAAGCAGCTGCTGGAATCTGGAGTGGTGACTCTAGATTATGTGAAGTCAGAGTTGAATTTGGCCGATCCTCTGACAAAGCCGCTAAATAGGGGGTTAGTGGTGAGCATGTCGAGGGGAATAGGACTAATGCCTAGAAACAAAAGGCAAGAGTGATGGTAACCTCACCTATGTGATTGGAGATCCCATGAAGTAGGTTCGTAGATGTAAAAACAAGTTACTTATTGCCTTGTAGCATTATTGACTACACTTTTGTGTTTACTATTGAGAAGTCCCTTCCTATGGCGAGATAATGTTTTTCTGCAGTGATCAAGGTTGAGCTAATTCGCTCTTAATGAAATCCATAGCCTTATTATTGAGGTGGTGTGTAGATACTGCAGTACACACTTGATGGATTGTTCACCTATATGAGTGTAAAACTAGGGCCAGTTCTATGAGAGTTTAGGCAGACTCTCTAGAGCATTCATGAATTCCAAGAAGGCGCTGGGCTCTTAATGCGCCAACTCGCAGACAATGATGAGTTTAAAGTTCTGTGTGGATGCTATTCCTCTGTTCTACACCAAAGGTATTTTGGTTCATAGAAACTTTTGTTTCACCAAGTACCTGTGGCTCACGATTAGTTATCCTATGGCTGGTTCATAGCTTTAAAAGCACCAGTACTTATGCATTAAACTTTTGTGTTATCTCTAGTATTATACAGGCAATCGTATTTTGGAATTTGTGGGGAATTGTTGTATTTTATTAATTCCAAAATACTACAAGCTTCTAGAAAGGGAATATACTTTTATTCCATCTTATTTTACAAGGCTCTTAGCCTTAGTTGACAAGGTCTTATCTTATAAGGCATTTATGCGTTGGCTGCCATGTTTTTTGCTCCTCTTAATACTATATATATAGTATATGGGTGGAGTACAAAATTGAGAGAGAGGCAAAGAGAGATAGAGCTGATAGAGAATGAAAGAGAGAGCTGATTGCTCTTTTGGCTTTGGTTGCATAAGAAGAAAAATGAGAAAAATAAAAGAGAGGTTCCCTCGTCTGCATAGATCTATATATTACTAGAGATATTTTTGTGGTATCGTTGTCTATTCTTCGTCTTTAGGAGTGCGCCCTCAGTCAAAGATTGGTCGTTGTATCTTGGAGGGAAGACCGCTATGAAGCCTGTTTCGCACTCTGACATTGTCTGAGAGGGGCGGAATCTTTCCTTACGGACAGTGTTCATCATGCCTCAACCACCATTAATTTTTGTTTGTTATTTGTGCAGTTTCTTTTTGTTCGTAATAGCTTTTGCATGCTTGTTCACAAGACCAATTGCAACTTTCATATTTCTCAAGTATCTTCAACAATCGTAACCTGGCAGAGAAATTTGACCTCTTTCTTCTGGATTCATATATTGAGGATAATAAAAAGGTTTAGCGGTGTCCAAGCGTTCCACATTGTGGTGATGCCATTCATATTGATGACAATGAGTTATGCGAGGTTGAATGTGCATGTGGTCAACGGTTTTGTTCTAGTTGCCTCTCCGAAGCACACTCACCTTGTTCATGCCTAATGTGGGAACTATGGTGTAAGAAGTGCCGGGATGATTCAGAGACGGTTAACTGGATTGTCACAAGTCGGTTGAAAAGAATGGAGGACGCAACGTAGTACGGTGTGTTTGTCAGAAAAAATTTTAGTGAGTGTTTTCATTCTCATATTTTGTAGATGTATCGAATTTTTCTAAATTGGTTTTGGTTGGTGAACATGTATGAGAACAACATACAAACAGTCATAAGTATTGACATAAAAGATAATGTCCTATGAAATAGTATTCATACCCTGTATTTGCTCATTCTTTCTTCGATGTTTTATGCTTTTTTTACTTCTTTCTTACTTTCTCATGTTTGGTTTGGTCTACATCTATTATTAACAGAGTTTTCAGTTGAATTTTGTTTACCATGTTTTGTAAATACATTTTGGAGTTGTTACCAGTTATTTATGTTTAAGAATTCTCGACACAGAAAGATTTAGTCCAAAATGCATAGGTCTTTTCTTGTAATTATTTTCATTTTTTTTCTCTGGGTATGCGAAAAAGTGGGGACAAACTGAGGCAAACTAGATTGGATTGCTAAGATCATGCTAAGAAATGAAGGTATCATCTGAAATGCCAGAAGAAAGTTTGTTTTTCCCTTACTGCTTGATTCATTTAAATGTAAGGCACCATCTGGTTCATTGTTTGGAATAGAATTGGTTACCATTATAGAATTTAGTGTTATACAGATTTATGCTACGGTGGTTGATAATTCTTGCATTTGCTTTTGGCACACAAATATGCATAGACATATGTATTATTTATTTACTTATGTTTTGCCTATTTCGCAGTTGGTTTTCTGGTCTCTCACTTGATGCTGGCCATAGTTGTGGAAGACATAAAGAAGAAAAGAAAAAAGTGAACACTGTGATTGAGCGTGCAAAAACAGAACTGCTGCGTTATATTCACTACCACAATCGTTATAAAGCTCATATATTTTCTTTTAAGCTTGAGAGTAAGCTGAAGAATACCATACAAGAAAAGATATGATTGGAAGAAACAATAACAATAAATATAGATTATATAGATGGGTAACCAATGGTCTCTACAGACTTTCAGGGTCAATGCGTATTCTTTCCTATTCCTACCCGTTTGCATGTTAAATGTTTGGTGATGAAAGATTCAACAATAATATGACAAAGTATGAGAGAGATATCAAGCAAAACTTTTTGAGGATCAGCAACAACAGCTTGAGGCAAATGCTACAGGACCATTTCGATCAATTCTTAGAGGATGAAGTTATAAAGATGAAAATGAATGTCATCAATCTTTCGGTAGTTACTGACAAGTTGTGCGAAGAATTGTAAGTCTACATCAGATAACTTGAAGGGTGCATCATATTTTTAATATCTTGAATCGTTACTGTTCCTTGATCCTTTTTGAATGAAGTAAACAGGAGTGCAGCACTCTCTTTTGTCATTTTACTGTTTATCACTTGACATGTGGACTCTACTTAAATATCACATATTTCAGTAGTAACCACGGCGGCGGCAGTCATGGCCCAGTGAACGCATATGCCCCCACTGAATTTTTGAAAATTTATATTAATGCACTAAAAGTTTTCTTTTGCCCCCACTAAATAAAGAAAATAAAATTTATGCCCTACCTTATATAGTTCATTTTCTAATAAAAATATCTTTGAAGCCCAAATGTAATGTGTGCAAAAAAATAAAAATAAGTAAAAAAGGCTAATATTACAAGGATGATAAATAGAAATAAACAATATTCACCCTTATTTTTTGCTTTCATCCCATCTTTTTAGAAGACTCCTTATGAAAATTTTGAAGTTTAGTGTAACTTTTCATATATCTTTGTGAGAAAAGAAATTATTTCTTATATTATTATTTGAGTTCAAAATTTTTATCTCGATTATTTCTATGAAAAAAAAAATTTTCTAATTAGGTTATGTTCCTACTAAGATTAGTTTCTGACTCTGTACTTGATAGTAACTAATTGTTATTGGAGTCACATGTCTTAGGAGATAGAGTGTAAAAGAGGGTGACAAAAGAGGGTGACAAAGTGTAAAAGAGGAGATAGTAACTAAGTGTAAAAGAGGGTGACAAAAGAGATAGAGTGTAAAAGAGGGTGACAAGTGTAAAAGAGGGTGACAAAAGAGAGTCATGCTAGATTTCTCTAAAGTAAATATAGAAGGCTGATTTTGACCTCTTTTGTAGGATATGGATACTAAAATGTTTTTGGGCTGTCGGTAGGAAAGAATTAAGAGGCAAGCGTATAGTGAAACTCTCACACCTCGTGTAGAGGACAAATTAGGACAACCGAAACACGTGTAAACTTCTAAACAGACCTCTTACTGATATATGCTTACTAGTAAAATTTTCTTTGGGATTCTTTACCCAATGCCCAGGTTTTACCACTTCTAACAATCTCATAGATAATAACAAGATATTGCAGTCACAACATGCTCTTGTTTCCCCCACAACCCCACACCTTCTTTTTTTTTTTTTTTGGAGCCATGCATGTTGATTGATGATTTGGCGTCTTTTACCTATTTCATGTTTTGTAAAATCCAGCAATTATCTTGAGGTAGGGAATCAATAGTTTATGCTCTCCAATTCCATGTATTATGTATTATCATAATAGTTATATAGTACATAAACCGACAAAACATATAGAAAATGTCGTGACTATAATATTACTACCGTATTTTTGTTGTGTAGCTAAAGCTGTAAAGCCCAAGGTTATTCGCCACTAAAAAACTGAGAAACCTAAGACGTGTTAACAATTCTATTCTGGACCCGCTCGTTATAAGCAGTCGTTGAAAGCCACGTATACGACAAACGAACCCAGTCTCGAACAAGGAGGCAAGCATTCACTCCATCCACTATTCTATAGCTATTCTATTGCATATGACTAACCAAACAAAAGTAATTTTGTAATGCTTGGCACCACAATTAGGTCCACAATTTATAGAAATGTGTCCACATGTAAATTTAAGAGTGTGAGACTTGATTCAAGTGCCTCCTCAGATTCCATCCATAGCGTGGGTCATTATAATCACACCGAAGGAGTAATTGTCAACCCATTTTTTTAGAACTTATCTTTTTATGTTTTGGGCTTCTTACAATCCAAGTCCAAAGTACTAAAAAATGAAAAATCTAGATGATTTGAAAATTTTTTTAGAAAAATATCACTTTTTAAAAGCTTTATTAGAAAAATAACATTTTAAAAAAATATTTAAAAAAATACTATTTTTTCTTAAAATTGGTAGTTTTTAGTGGTCCTCGAGATAACCAATCAAGTTATCTCATAGAATTCGACTAGTTATCTTAAGTATCTCATCAATTAATAAAAAATAATATTTTTTTAAATACTTTTAAAAATAATATTTTTATATTTAAATCCGAGATTTTTCAGAATAATTTCAAATCTCGAAATTTTTCAGTCTTTTTGAAAAATTACCATAAAAAATCAAATTTCCACTTATGTTTTTAGTTGATAATAGATTGTTATTTCAATAAAAGAAAATTGAAAATAAGATTTTTTATGTTTTGAGTTGATAATTATATGATTACTTCAATATTCTTAAAAGAACATGATTTTTATGTAAAAATGTTAATACATGCCATTTTTCAAACATGATATTTTCAAAAAATATATTCTACTGGAATGTCATCTATCTTATTATTATTATTATTATTATTATTATTTTCTTTTTGTGGGATGAATCTCTGGTTTTTGTTGAATAATTCATATTTATTTGATAGAGCCCAGCATAGTCCATCCATAATATAAATAGAGCGTATCCGTATTCCGGTTATCTCCAACAAAACCTAGGACGCCTAGAGAAGTAACTGAGAAACAGCGTCAGTGATAACGGCGCGACTGGAATCTTCTTCGCCGTTATTTTAGAGTTTCTGTTATAAAATTCACTCAAAAAAAAAAAAAAAAGAAATAGTAAGAAGTTATAAATACAAAACATACCAAAGAAAAACAAAGAAAAAAACAAAAACAAAGAAGTGTACAGAGGCAGGAGGAGAGCTCAGTTAACGTGATCAGTAATTTTTCAGTGTAATACATACCATTTTTTGAGTTTTCAGTGTCATCTATCTTAATCCTTTTGCTTGCTCTAAAAGATTTCTTTTTTTTTTTTCCCCCCCGGAAAGTAGAGAATTTTCCCGGAATCTTGATTGAAATTTTCTTAATCGTTGATCGGACTTTTTTGGTAGGTTAATCATGGTAGAGTTTACCGGCAGTGACGATGATTATCTCGATCCCAACGATGATGATGAGGATTACGATGCCTATGATGCCAATTTTTGTGAAAACGATGTTTCAAAGCCAAACGCCGACTCCATTAAGGTACCACTAGTTTTCAATTTTGACGATTTCTGTACCTTTGACTTGTGTTGACTCAATTATGTCGAGGCTTAACCCCCACTCAGACACACACTGCATAATTAGCCTCTGCCTAGTGGAGTTTTTGGGTGCTTTGAATCTTAATTCGAAAAAAAAAATGAGAGTTCTTTAGGCAAAATTTGTACCCTTTTATCACTAATTATTGGTGTCAAATGAATTACATTACAGAAACAAAACCATCAAATTGCGAAAAACATAAACTTTTGCGCATTAATTTTTTAATCTATGTTGCAGAACAACAAACAAAATATTTAGCAATACTATAACCAAAAATTCTTGTAATATTTTGCAGATGATTACAAAAGAGTCTCTCTTGGCTGCGCAGGTAATCACCAGGAGTTTTTCATTATCTTTTTTTGTTATTTACTGTTCTTCGTGTGTGCCGTGCCGTGCCAGGTTTTGTGACAAACGTTGCTATTGAACTATGCAGAGGGAGCATTTGAGGAGGGTGATGGAAGTCCTATCATTGAAAGAGCAACACGCGCGAACGTTACTCATTCACTATCGTTGGGATGTTGACAAGCTGCTTACGGTTCTTGTAGAGAAAGGGAAAGATGAGTTATACGCTGAAGCAGGACTGAGCTCAGTGGAGCATGACAATTTTGTCCCGGCACAGTTGCCATCTATGGTCATGTGCATAGTTTGCATTGAAGATGTTCCTGCAGCCGAGGTGACAACTATGGACTGTGGTCACTACTTTTGCAACTCTTGTGAGTACTACTCCTTTTGCAACAATTACTTCAAACATGTGTTAAACTTGTTTTCTCGCATCTGCGGAAATCTCTTTTGATTCTATCATGTTTTAAGTTCATTTGATGGAATTCTCTGTGTTATTTTTGCTTGTATCGTTCTGCTTAGGTTGGACAGAGCACTTCATTGTCAAGATAAATGAGGGCCAGAGCAGGCGCATTAGATGTATGGAGCACCAGTGTCAAGCTATTTGTGATGAAGCGAAAGTCAGAATTCTTGTCAGTGCAAGGGATCCTAACCTGGCTGAGAAATTTGACCGCTTTCTGCTGGAATCATATATTGAGGACAATAAAAAGGTTAAGTGGTGTCCAAGTGTTCCACATTGTGGTAATGCCATTCGTGTTGATGACAATGAGTTATGCGAGGTTGAATGTGCATGTGGTCAACAGTTCTGTTTTAGTTGCTTATCCGAAGCACACTCACCTTGTTCATGCCTAATGTGGGAACTATGGTGTAAGAAGTGCCGGGATGATTCAGAGACGGTTAACTGGATGACCGTCCATACAAAGCCCTGCCCCAATTGTCACAAGTTGGTTGAAAAGAATGGAGGATGCAACAGGGTACAGTGCATTTGTCGAAAAGCATTTTGGTGAGTGATTTGATTCTTATATTCTGCACACATATCAAAATGTTTCTAAATTGGTTATGGTGGGTGAAAATGTGTGAGAACAAATTACAAATAGTAATAGGTATCAACATATTCCTATTATATGAGAATGAAACGATAGTGTCCTATGACATGGTATTTGTAGCCTGTATTTGCTCATTCTTTCTTCGATGTTTATGCCTTTTCCATTGCTTTCTTTCTTGCTTTCTCATGTTTGGTTTGGTCCTTGATATGAGATCTCATGCTTGGTTGTAACCAGTTATTTATGTTCAAGAATTCACAACATAAAAAGATTTATTCTAGAATGCATAGGTCTTTTTCCGAATTTATTATTAGCTTCTTTTTTTCTTCACTGGGTATGCTAAAAAGTGGGACAAATTGAGGCAAACTAGGTTGGTTGCCGAAAATCATGCTAAGAAATGAAGTTTTCATCTGGGATGCTGGAAGAAAGTTTGTTTTTCTCTTACTGCTTGATTCATTTAAATGTAAGGTACCATCTGATTCATTATTCGGAATAGAATTGGCTACCATTATAGAATTTAAAGTGTCATACAGATTTATGGTATGGTGGTTGATAATTCTTGCATTTGCTTTTGGCACACAAAAATGTATAGACGTATGTATTATTTATTTACTTGTGTTTTGCCTATTTCGCAGTTGGTTCTGTGGTCTCTCACTTGATGCTAGCCATAGTTGTGGAAGATATAAAGAAGAAAAGGAAAAAGTGAACACTGTCATTGAGCGTGCAAAAACAGAACTGTTGCGTTATATTCACTACCACAATCGTTATAAAGCTCATTTAGATTCTTTTAAGCTTGAGAGTAAGCTGAAGAATACCATACAAGAAAAGATATCATGGTTGGAAGAAACAATAGCAACAAATATAGATTATAGATGGGTAACCAATGGTCTCTACAGACTCTTCAGGTCAAGGCGTATTCTTTCCTATTCCTATCCATTTGCGTATTACATGTTTGGCGATGAAGGATTCAACAATAATATGACGAAGTATGAGAGAGATATAAAGCAAAACTTGTTTGAGGATCAGCAACAGCAGCTTGAGGCAAATGTCGAGAAGCTTTCTTCGATTCTAGAGGACCATTTCGATCAATTCTTAGAGGATGAAGTTATGAAGATGAGATTGAATGTCATCGATCTTTCGGCAGTTATTGATAAGTTGTGCAAAGAATTGTGAGTCTACTTCAGATACCTTGAACTGCATCATATTTTTCACATCTTTAATCCTTATTGTTCCCTGATCCTTTTATTGAATGAAGTAAAAAGGAGTACTACATCACTCTCTTTTGTCACCCTCCTATTTCATTGCTTGAGATCTAGACTCTACTAAAATATCACTCATTTTAATAATAACTAATTATTTTTGAGTGTCCACATGTCTAAGAATAAGACATAAGAGTGTAAAAAAGAGTGACAAAGAGAATGTTGCTAGCACTTATCGTCAGTAAATATATTAAGTATGCACATTTGACCCTTTTTCTTGGAAATAATGTATGGTATTGGATACTAAACTTTTTTTAATAGCGTTTGAAACAAAATGATAAACATACCCCTCGGGTTAAGTTCATTAAATGAACTCATTTTAAGTTATATAAAGCTTGAAAATGTTCACAACTTTTAATTATTAAGGCTTCTAAATTTGTCTTTTGCTGAAGGATGAAAGGAAACATAAAAAGTGGAATTGGTTTTGGTAGATGCCCTGTCCTTTTTCTTTTTCTATTTTTTTTGTTGGGAAAAGTAGTTTTTGCTAAGTGGAGAGTACATAACTTGTGATTATGGTTCCATAACTTGTATATATGGATTACTTGAAGGTACGAATGCATTGGAAATGATTTGTTGGGCTATCACCAGTGGACAACTCCTTCTATTGCTCCTTACATGTCAAATGGCGTGGACAAAGCTTCTGAACTCGTTGTTTGTAAAGACATGAAGCCCTCTCATACCAAAAAGAACTCTGGCAAAGATGCTATATGTTTCACAGATGAATGGCCTTCTGTGAAGCGTCTTAAAACCGGTGATTTCACTCATGGTTAGTATTTATTAATCTAGGTGCTTTGACTTAGTTAGCTAGCTTCTTAAAGTCGCCAAAAGGACTTTAGTAGACCTTAGTTCTCACCGGTTTTCTCTTTTAGGAAATCACTGTTCATATCTTCTCTTTTCCTTTCCTTTTTCTTAATAGTGCTTTTGTTTTTCGTCCTGAAATTTTTCTAAATAGTGTTTACTGTTATGTATTGGGAGTTTACACGCTGATGCTAATGTAAACACCGTTATTGAAGTCAAATAAGAGAGCTATACATTGCATTTTGCGAGGTACGTTTTGAAGTTGAAAATGAATTATTATGGTAGAATTGAGTTAGAGAATTCAGGATAACTCAACTGGTTTAGGATTTTGGGAGTATATGTGAGTGTGTAGGACGGCAGGGCTTCAAATCCTAATTAGGTTTGTTTATGTATAAATTTTATGATTGAAAAAAAAAAAAGAGATGCATCTAGTCTTTTCAAAAATAAAATAAAAAAACTACCATGGTAGAAACTGATAGTAAATCTGATGTAAAGTTTTTCAATCAAAATAAGTATACAGAAAGATAGAATCAACGATTTGTTGATCTTTATACCAAATTCATAATACCACTATATATAAATTCATAATACCACTACATATGACATATGAGTTATCATTACTTATCTACTTTATTTGATTTACTACAAATAAATTTAATAATATTCATTAATTGAATGATGACAATTCACATATCACATGTGTTATATTCATAATTTGGATTAGTTATTGGAATCCTTAGTATTATCATTCAAATTAATAAGATGCTATATTAAAGTTTAGTTAAACAATATTTCTTCTCGGGTCATTTGTATTAAGGGGAATTCTAGTGTTGTGTTTTATCGCATTTTTTTTTTTCCTTTTTTAATTATATACAAATTATCCTTTCAAACAATTGACGATGAATGGTTAGTACTGGATGAATAGTTACGATAAAAAGCCTGAAATTTATCTCATGAAATTTATGAAGTTCAAAAATCGCATGAGATTTATAAAAAAGACATGGATCTAGAGTCTTTTTTTTCCCAAAAAAAAAAAAAGGAATTACTATGGTAGAAACTGATGAGTAAATCTGATGTAAGTTTTTCGATCAGAGTAAGTAAGCAGAAAGATAGAATCAACGATTTGTTACTAAATTTATAAGGGTTAATCACATTTTTATGGGTTAATTACATTTTATATTTTGTGTTTTGTCTGTTTGTTCAGTTTATATCTTGTATTTTGGTTATTATTAACATTGACGTTTAGATTTGAAACTTGTAACAAAATTTATACACTCCATAGCTCAAGCACTAAATTTGATCAATATGTTTACTAAAATACCCTTTAAAATTTAAGTATACATTTTTAAAGAAATTTTAATTTAAAACTTATTTAAAATTGATAAAAATTATTTATATAAACATATTTAATTTATGGTTTTTTTTTTCTTTTTTAAATTATTTTCTTAATATTTGTTCTTTTAACTATTAATTTTTTAATTGGTTTTAAATTTAAAATAAGTATTTAAACATCTATCAGGGTCTTTTGGTAAACTCAATGGTCAAAATTAGTTGTTCACCAGTATAAATTTATTATAAGTTCTAAATCTGGAGATTAATGTTGGTAATAACTAAAACATAGGATATAAACAGGACAAAAGGTTAAAATGCAAGGTATAAAAAATATAATTATCCTAATTTATAATAACACTACATATGACATATGAGTTATCATTACTTATCTTCTTTATTTGATTTACCACAAATAAATTATTCATTAATTGAATGATGATAATTCACATGTCACATGTGTTATATTCATAATTTGGATTAATTACCGGAATCCTTAGCGTTATTATTAAATTTAATTAGGATGCTATATTAAAGTTTAATTAAACAATATTTCTTCTGGGGGTTCATTTGTATTAAGGGGAATTCTGTAATGTTGTGTTTTATGGCATTTTTTTTCCCTTCTAAAGTTTTATAGCATTTTTTTCCCTTTCTAATTTGAATATATGATGAATAGTTACGATAAAAAACTGAATTTTATCTCATGAAATTTATGGTTCAAAAATCGCTTCTCAACTAGAATAAAGAATAACAAAAACTCTATAAAAAAATAGGATAATGCTTGAGGTGCCAATTTTTGTACTAAATTTTTAATACTAATATATGTGGCATGTGATTTGTCACCACTTAATTGGTAATAATATTTAATCTATTTGTGATAAGTTTTAACATACTAATTAGTTGGTGACAAGTTACATGCCACATGTGTTGGTATAAAAAATTTAGTATAAAAATTAGAATGTGTAGTGTTATCCATGAAAATAATCTCATAAAATTCAAATCATAATTAACTAGAAAAATTGGTAACCACATCCTATCACTAATAGATTCAAATCTCCCACTCCCAATTCAAAACGAAGAAAAATGAAGAAATCCATAATTTATCTCCTACAATTATTTTAAGTTCCTTAAAGAAGTATTGAAGGCAACGACACCAAGATTCAAGATCGTTGAGAAAAAAGTCAACTCTCTCACTTCTTTTTTAAACAAAAAAAAAATTTTTGGTCATTGTGCCTCCCCAACCATGGATTTAAAACAAAAATTGGTGAAGTCCTTTTTGTTAAAAATAAAAACATAAAAACTTGATGGAAGCTTTCCGACGGCCACTAGCTAATGGTGCTTCTATTATAGAGAATGAGGTTAAGGTGTAAATTTAACAACATTTTTGTGGGCCCCTTGTCATTGATAGATCACAAAGCTGCAAAAATGGTCGTATAGAAACGGATACCAAAAATTTGCATTAAAAAATTATACTAATGATGTATATTTATTTCAATTACTATCTTATGAGCTATATCTAAGTGGGATCAGATTATTTAAAATTTAGTAGTTAAAATGGATGTGACGTTATATGGTGTAAGTTTTTGGTGCCTTTAGTATTACTCATTTTTGCACCCCTTTTAGCATAAAAGCACCCTCTTAGTAGTAAAAAAAAATTAAATTGGATAAATTAAATCTAAAAATTACAAGATTAAAACACTCACTGTACCTCATTCCTCAATACATTCTTCAAGTGAATATTTTTCCTTTTCTTTTCTTTTTCTCTTAAACTCCCTCCTGTTTTTAATCTCTCCAACTAATCCAAAAATTAGTCTACCGCATGTTTATTTTTCTCACTATTCTCTGTATTTTCCATAATTTTCTTCTATTATGTTTTCTTTTTTTTGGCCTTAAGAGTTTTCATTTTTGTTTTTTTTTTTATTTGGGTTACTTATCATTGTATTTATACTTATTATTTATTATTCTATAATTTTATATTCCTTCTCTTTATCGATGGTGTATGAGTTTTTTTTTTTTTACTTGACTTGGTGTTTATTTCCTGGTTTGGTGATACTATGAATTGCCACGATCATTTTAATAAATTAGATCTTTTATTTTTTTAAACTGCTAAAAAATCATATCTTACTAGAATAGTAGAATTATCTATTACCATTTTATTTTTTAGGCCTGGTGTTTCGTGGGTTTTGCGAGGTGTGGTAATGTTTTACAGTAACTTTTCTTTTATATCTATTTTTTTGTCTAGTTTAATTTTTGCTTTCTAATAGAAATTATTCTTTTGTTTTAGAAAAAAGATTTTATATTAGTTTTGATTTTTTTTTGTTTTTATATTTTCTTTTAATCCTTGATAGGGTGCTCTAATTAAAGTTCATTTAAAAATATTCAAGTATAGGGGTAAACTTGTATTAAAAGAAACAATTTGAGAAGGAAACAGTGCCTTTATGTCTAACGAAGGCGCAAATATAATCATCTTGAAACAATTTATACCCTTAATTGGTCAAATCTGAAAGGGGATTATATTAACACCCATAATAGTATAAAGGCACTCCAAAACTAAATTAACCCCATTGAGAAAATCAAAATTTTCACTTATTAGTATCCTACCAACATAATTCCTAAAATAGGTATCATCTTTTATACCCCATCATTTTACTCATTAATTATACGTTTCTTCACACCTTTTGCTCACACCTCATCAAAAAATCCTCTAGTTTCAATACACTAAACAATTCTTTTTTTTTTTCAACTATTATAGTTGTTCTTCAACTCTTAACTATATTTCACAATATATCTGGTCTATAAGATCTTTCATAAACTAATGACTGTAGTTTGCTTTTAGGTTATGTGTCTGATACTGATATTTTTTTATTCTTTTCATCGTTATTTATCTTAGGAATGCACACATAATTATTAAATCTAATTTCTTCAATCGAAACAATTCCAATTTCATATACTCCATAGTTTTAGATAAACTTTTGTTGAACAAATTGTAATTTTTCCCCTTAAATTATAGGCTTTGTAGATTTTTGCCCACCAAATTATTTTATGTCGCACGAATGCCTCATGTACTATTCATTTGTTGTAAAACTAATCCTTCGGTTACATTCCGTCAATATATTAACTGATTTTGCTGATGTGGCAATTTTTTATAATTTTTTATTTAATAATTTATCTGCAATATAAAAATATAAATGAAAAAAGATTTTTTTTCTCTCTCTTCCCTCTCATTTTTCCTTCATGCTTCATTTTCTTCTTCCTGATTCCATAGCTAACACAAAAATAAATCAAAAAAGTATGTTTTGGAGATTTAATGAAAAACACACACATATATATATAAGGAGAGAAATCTTATTTCAATTTGGGTCACGCTACTTTTTTTTTTTTCATTTTCTTTCACTCTCTTCATTTTGTGCCTTTCTCCTCTACTTCTAGATCTATATCCCTTCATCAAATTGCTTTTCTCCCACCCTCAGATATATTAAAGTTCAAGAAAAAAAAATTCCCAAAAAATCTCAAACAAGATTCTTGATGAGAAATTTTAATGTTTTCATTATAAAATAGAAAAGTTCGTAAAAAGCACAAATATGTATTATAGAGAAAGAGAGATGGTGTCAAAGAGAATATTATTATGTTATAAGTTTTAAGAGAAAGAAATGAGAAGAGCAGGGCCAAAAGTATAGAGAAGGCATTTTGGGAAGGAGATGAGTTTTGGTATGTTAGGAATCTGACCGACCTAAATTCGCTGCTCTCAGTATCTTGATTCAAATAAATGTCAGAATAATAGAGAAATAATAACAGATAATGGAAACTAATCTCACAACATAAGAATTTAAGTGGAAAATACACAAATTAGGAGAAAAATCACTGTATCTCATAAAAGAATTTCACTATACGAAAAATTTCTACAATCATATAGATTTCCCTCTTTTCTGTCCAATGACCCCAATACACCCAAGTATTTTCTCACAAGTATTCTCTTACTCACACCTTATATTATCTCTCTTTCAAACCTCCTCTTACACAAAGAAACTCTAATCTCTTTGAAAGAAGAAACAAAGAGAAAAGAAATGATTTAATTAGAAGAGAGAACTTGAAATACTTCTAATTTTTGGGATGAAGAGAATGAAGAAATGAAGCCTCTATCTATAGGCTAGTCCTTCACCAACCTCCACGCAGTTTAAACGTGGTTTGCACACCATTTAAGTGTTCACATATGCATATTCACATGTCTTCACATATATATGTTCATATGTCTTCACATATATATGTTCATATATATTCACATGTACACATTCATATGTGTTCACACATCTGCTCACACTATGTTCACATGTATTCACACAGATCTATTTACTTCTATTCACACATGTTCACATACATCAACAATCTTCCACTTAAAGACTTGATTTCAATCACGTCTTTACATACATCTCATCTCATAGTTTATGTTGCTATTATTGTCTTTACTGACAATCATACTCCACCATATGAGTATACTACTTAGAATTGACGAATTCTAAGAATTTTATCTCAGCTCAAGTTGAAAGAACCTTGTTGATAATTATGATACTGACTCTCATGCTTGGCTTCTTCAGGAGTCTATCAGCCATCGACATCATTCAGCACACATTTTATATTGACGCCAAACCAATGCTTGTGTGCAAACTTACTGCCGCTAATTGTGACACATCATCTTTCATGGCATCTTTGGAGATAAGTGGCACACCATGAGGATGCACATATTATGATCAAAGGACAAGATCATCGTCTCCATCATAGGAGACAATATTAGCAGCATCACTAGATTTAGAGCTTTTAGCTAAACCTGCTCCATCTTTTTAACAATTTCTTTTTAGGTGCCCAGATTGTCCATACCCCCAATAGATTACATTCTTTTTCCCGAAGTTTTTCTTCCTAGTGTCAACTGCCAATGTTGTTGAACCCTCAGATGGAACATTACTTCCACCACCCGTCAACCTTCCTTCTTCAGACAAAAATTTACTTATGACTTCAGAAAAAACTGCAGTCTCCTTCCCATGCACCAAAATAGGTTTCATATGCTCATAGGAAGGTAAAAAAAACCAGATGAATCGCAATGCCTTATCTACATTTTCAATCTTCACTCTAATAGCCTCTAGTTTAGAAACGATACCATTCAAGATACTAAGATGATCAGAAATTTTCGTACCTTCATTCATACATAATGCATGAAACTGCTCCTTTGGGTACACTCGATTTGAGACACATTTCATCTGATACAATTCTTCAAGCTTTCCCCAGAGATCTTTAGCCGTCATTATTCCAAGCATATTTGCAAGGACATTTTTGGCCAAACACATACGTATCGCACTTGCAGCTCTCTCATCTAGATCATCCAAGTTTTCATCACTCATACTGGATTTCTCAGAATCTTTGCCCTTATAAGCATCCCTACCTTTCAAAACCTTGTGCAATCCAGATTGAATCAATAAATCCTTGAATTGTATTTGCCACAAGCTAAAATTGATGTTCCCATCAAATTTTTCTACATCAGTTCTAACCGAAATTGAAATCTTGTTTCCTAACATCTCACTTCTAGCTTGAAAAACCACTAAGAAAATTCCCAAAAAAGATTAAAGGAGTCAAATGCTCTCACTTGAATACAGCCTCCTTATACAGAATTTCTTAGACTAGCTATAGTATACCGAAGAACCCCGCTCTGATACTACTTGTTGGGAATCTGACTGACCCAGATTCGTTGCTCCCAGGATTTCACTTCAAAGAAATGTCAGAATAATAGAGAAATAATAACAGGGAATAGAAACTAATCTCACAACACAAGAATTTAAGTGGAAAACTCCCAAATTAGGAGAAAAATTACTGTATCTCAGAAAAGAATTTCACTATATGAAAAATTTCTACAATCACATAGATTTCCCTCTTTTCTGCCCAATGACCCCAATACATCCAAGCACTTTCTCATAAGTATTCTCTCACTCATACTTTATACCACCTCTCTTTGAAACATTCTCTTACGCAAAGAAACTTTACTCTCTTTTAAAGGAGAAATAAAGAGAAAAGAAAAGATTTAATTAGAAGAGAGAACTTGAAATGCTTCTAATTTTTGGAATGGAGAGAATGAAGAAATGAAGCCTTTATTTATAGGCTAGGCTCACCAATCCTTCACCAATCTCTATGCGGTTTGAACGCGGTTTGCACACCATTTAGGTATTCATATATGCATATTCACATGTCTTCACATATATATGTTCACATGTCTTCACATATACATGTTCACATGTACACATTCATATGCGTTTATACATATGTGTTCACATGTGTTCACACAAATCTATTTACTTCTGTTCACACATGTTCACATAAATCAACATGGTACAGTAATGGAAGGGGAAGGTTGAGCATCTTGTTTCAGTTTTCTTTATATTATAATTTTTTTTTCTTAACTTTAAATTAAATCAATTAGGAGAAACTATAAAACAATGCCACTTCAGCAAAAGATGTGACAAGAGGATTAGTATTACGATAAATGAATAATTTAGGGGCATTTGTGCAACATGTGATAGTTTGGGGGACAAAAGTCTTCAAAGCCCATACTTCATCGGAGAAAAGTACAATTTATCCAATTATATGTCCAGGTGTGTTTTTTCTTCATTTGTCTCTTCTTCTTCTTTTTATATATCCAAGTGTGTTTTTTCTTCGTTTGTTTCTTCTTCTTCTTCCTTTTTTTTCTCAATAATTATCAAAATAGCTTTAAACGAAATTTTATTTGACAAACATAGTCAACTTAAATATCTCAACCAAATATTATAATGTCAAATATTAATTTAAGAAAGTGATTTGAAAAACCTAATAAAAACAAAAGGAAGAAAAAAGAACTTACTCCCATTGATGATATCCTAGAAAATATTTCATCAGCTTTTGAAGTAAAGGCTGGGAAGAACTTAAAGGATTTAAAATGCTAATATTTATAGGGTGTAATTCACAAAATGAATTACCCGCGAATTAAGTAAAATAGGGTAGACAATTTGGTCTTTTCAATTAAGAGTAAATATGTATTTGAAAAAAAATTAGAATATAAGGGTGCTTTCATATTATTTGGAGGTGCATATATAACTCTCTGTCCTGAAATGAACTAACTAAAATTAAAAAATTCTTTAATAACTTTCAGAGTGTCTGGTTGTGAAAGTATATATATATTGAGAAATTAAAGTATAAATCTTACTCACTCTTATTTTAAAGATAAAAAATATTTGATTTAGTACTAATGTTTTAACTTGAGTGTGTAGTGAAATAGTTTTAAAGTTCTAACTCAAGTTGATCAAAGAATCAAGCTTGAAGATAGATACATATTAGACTTATTAGAATCAAGCTTGAAGATGGACAATCAAGATACAAGACCGTGCTTAGATATGGTATATTTCATATTTAGTCTTGTATTTGATTTAGTTCATTGTACATAAATTTTCTTTACATTGGCTCATACTTTTAAAAGAGTTTTTTAAACTATCTTAAGTTTAAAATGGTTATTATATTATAGAAGTTCGAAAATAGAAAATAATAATTTATTTAAATAGACAAAATATTCTTTAATACATGATTTCTTAAGTTTAAATAAGTTACAAATATATTTGAAATCATGATTATTTGAAATAAGCTAAAAGAAGATTTTTTATTTGTAAATTAGAATATGTTTTGGTGTGAACACTTTCTAAATTATTGTTAAATACCTTTGTGAAACTAAAAAAATTTTGCAATAGCTAAAATATTATTTTCAAATTGATCTTCAATGTTTTTAAAGTGTTTAAAACAAGTTTAGAAGTCAGAAAACTGTCAGAATTTGAAAAAAATTTAAAAGCTGTAAGAATCTAAAAAATGGCGAAAACACTGAAAATTATTTGACCGAGATTTCCGGTCGATCGAAAACTCCAGTTGGCCAAAAATGACCGTTGAAATATGACCATTATAGCTGCACTTCCAAGAACTAGTTTGGCAGTCTACTGAAAAGACATTTCTGGTAGAAATTGTCTCCAACAATCATAAACGGTTAGTTTTCGTACAAGCTTATAAATAGAAGCTATTTTAATTATAAATAGAAGCTATTTTAAGACTTGTATGATAGATTGCACGAACTTAAATTGTTATCCAACTACTTTCAAAGTGTAAAAGCCTATTTTTACATTGAATTAACTTTTAAATCTTACTAAGCCAATCTTAAAGCATTCATTGTATATTGTTCTCAAATCTCCTAAACCAAAATTATATTCTTTACTTTGTGAGGAGAGTTCTTAAGTGTGTTCACTTTTATTTATTAAAAAAATCATTTGAGTTGAGGTGAGGTTGCCACCAGAAGTCTAAACAACTCGAGTGTAGGTGAGGTTATCACCAGAGTCTAAACAATACGTGAGTTGGTGAGATTGGCACTATTGTGTAAACAATCCGTGTAGGCGAGGTTAGGTGTGATAGAGCCGGAGTCAAGACTACTGTAAAATGATTAGGTGAGCCTAAGAAGAATTTGCTCCATTTGTAAAAAGGTCGGTCAAGCTCATAATCTTGATCCGAATAATGGAAAGCTTAAAGCAAGTTTCCAAGAGCTGGGGACGTAAGTAAACAATCGTGTTTGTCGAACTTCGTAAAACTGAGTTTGTATTTCTCTATCTTTACACTCTTTACTTTATTGCAAAGTATTTGATTAGGTATTTGATTTATAGTGTGATAATTATACTTGAGATTATTGCTATATATTAGGTATTATTGTTCGTTTTGCTTCAAAATTTAAAAATAATGGTATATGATTTTAAAAAATTGAAAAATTTCTTAATAAGTTTTAAAACCAAATTCACCCCTCGTGAGTTGTCAATTTTGTGCTAATATATATATATATATATTTCAGATTTCTTCATGGCTCTTTATTTGCCATGTTTTTGTGAAATTTTTTTTCTCAATTCATTTTCATTTTATTTGGTAACAAGGTTAGATATCCATCTTAGTGTATTTTCCAAGTTTAAAACAAATTTTTCGAATTCGGTTTCTTGACATTCTTAAAGGACTTTGTGTAATATGTAAAATATTTTTCTCCTAAAATTTGACTTTTAGGAGGTTAAAGTTTTCCAAGGCCCTTAAATTGTTGAGTTTATTTTGATTTAGGAGATAAACTAAGAGATGTAGCACTATTGATCAACGAGAAGAGGAAAACAATAGAAAATAAAGAAAAATGCAAAATGGTAAGTCCTAAAAGTAGATTATTTGAGTTAACGAAAATTGTAAAATGAAATTATAAACTTTTTGAGGCTCTCTTTAGTGAAGAGACACCCTTCATGATGTTGCAATATTGACTTTTTTTTAGTCAAACAGTATATAAATCAGGATAAATGATATTGGAAATATCATCACGTTTGGTGGGCAAAATAAGATTGTAGTTTGAAATTGCACTGGAATGGATTATGTTTAGTACTATCTTTTGGTGTAGTATTGACTTCGATCAGGGTCTCTTTTTATTTTATTAAAAAAAATTACTCTTTTTATAATTTTTTTTTTTTTTTTAAAAAGGGATAGGTTTCTTTTAGACAAAATAAATGATAGGTTAAATTTGCTAATATATGTGAATATGTGTGAACAAATCTATATAAACACATGTGAACATATGTGTAAATAAATGCTCACCAACTAGCCGTAATAGTAATAGTAAAAAAGGCAGCCGTAACAGCTATAGTGAAAATGGCAGCCGTAATAGCAATAGTAAAAAGTGGTGTTCTCACTACCTTTCAAGTTCTATAAATACGGGGGCTTCATCACTTTTTTTGTATCCCAAAACTTGGAAGCATTTCAAGTTCTCTCTTCTAATTAAATCTTTTTTGTCATCTTTGTTTCTCCTTTCAAAGAGAGTAGAGTTTCTTTGTGAAAGATGATATTTCAAAGAGTGGCGACGTAAGGTGTGAATGAGAGAATACTTATGAGAAAGTGCTTGGGTGTATTGGGATCATTGGGTAAAAAATAGGAAAATCTATGTGATTGTAGAAACTTTTCATATAGTAAAATTCTTTTTCTGAGAGACAGTAGTTTTTCTCTTAATTTGGGAGTTTTGCACTTAAATTCTTGTGTTGTGAGATTGGTTTCTATTTCCTGTTATTATTTTTCTATTATTGTGACATTTCTTTGAAGTGAGATCCTGAGAAAGACGAATCTGGGTCGGTCAGATTTTCAACAAAATTTAAATATTAAACTCTTGAAATACATTGACTATATATAGTTGAATACTTAAAATACATTTAAAAAAGATTAGAAGTGGACCTTACGAGATATATATATATATATAATTTAAAGTGAGGTTTAACTAATGACCCTCACTTACTACAAAGAAAAGAAAATAACTCACGCATCTTGTGAGTTGAACTCTCGACCTAATACCTAATTTCCATCCTACGTCATCTACTGAGCTAGCCCCAATGGGCAAGTGGACCTTACGGAATAAGAGTTTGGATTACAAAAATTCTATTCATTTGAAATGGATAAAAATCCCATTATTTAGGATTATTTTTTGGTGAATTGGTATCTAATGCACCAAACAAAGAATTGAAATTAAATAAATGGTTCGTTTTAGAGGGGTCAAAAGGCCGCCCAAAGTGGGCTTGGAGGAAGAACGGGCCGAGCCAGGCCGGGCTGGCCCGCTTAGAAAACGGATCGGGCTGGGCCCGACCCAGAATTTTAAAATGTAGCCCAACCCGGCCAATAAGCCCGCCGGACTCCTAGGCGGGCAGGGCCCGTGCTGGCTCCTTCTTGGCCTAATTTTAAAAATTAAAAAAAAATCTAAAAAAATAAGATTATTATTTGTATAATTAGTTAAAAATATTAAAATAAAATATATGAAAAATAAATAATATGTTATATTTTTTTTCCTATTGATAAAAGTTTAAAAATAATTAAATAAGCTAAAAGTATATAAGTAGAATAGTTGATAAAAAAAAAGTTTAAGTATTACAAAATTATTTAGAATTAGATTAAAATTTGAAAGTGTGAAAAAAAAAGAATGAGGAAATGTATATTTATAAATATTAGAAAAAGTTTGTATTTAAATTTATTTTTTAAAAAAATTAAAAAATAAAAATAAATTATTTTTGACGGACGGACAGGACGAGCTAGATTGGCGGGCCTAAATATATAGCCCACCGAACCCGAGCCCCTTATTATGCAAGGCGGGCCGGACCGGCCCGCGAGCCGACCCGTTTTAACATCTTTAGTTCGTTCACATCTTTTATCGGTTGCCCCAGACGTACATGTAGATTCCTCTTTTTAAGGTAGATCTCTACCTATCAATAGACATTGACAAATTTGAAAGGAATATTAATAATGTAGAACTGAAATAATCTACCAATTAATGTGACAAACTAATTTGGCATAATTTCAACCGCTATTTTAAATGTTGTGGTCCCGTTTGATATCTCAATTAGAATTATGCTATTTTTTTTCGAGAGAAAAATTATGCTAAATTAGTTTGTTACTTTATTCTATAATTTTGGTACAAAGAACTGTTTCATAAATATTCTTTTATAATTTTTAATTGTATCCTATCGGGAAGATGGAATTAGAATTATGCGAAATTAGTTTGCTTCTGGGTCCATAATTTTGTCCCAAATTTGATGTCATTGTTTTTTTATTTTGTTTCTTGCATTCCATTGCGATATTTTCATTCTGGTCTAATGAAGAATTCTTGTCTAATTTATAATTCTTTGTAAAATATTTATGAGAAAATAATACTGATGTTCTTGATTTGTGTCAATATTACAATGATATGCCCTTCACTGCAACATAGTGACATATATACCCAAAAAAAAAATTCAAGCTCCGAAATCTGTGTACGGAGACTCCAATGGGGAGGCAAACATTCACTGCATCCACAATTCGGCTCCTTAAGAAACGAATTCTCTGTCGTATTGCCACGTGGTTCTTAACATATAATATAGGGTTAATGGCGCTGTTAGTCTCTAACTTATTACTATTTTGATATATTGTTCCCATCCCCTTTTTTGTGGCATTTCAAGATCTAATATTTTTATTTTTGGCATCGTTAGTCTTTTTGACATATTCCATCTAAATTCTAATAGAATTCATTTGAATTAGAGAAATTTTGCTGTCATTGATTCTTATTATTTCAGTTGTTTAGTAATTTGGTCCCTAGTTTTTTTTCTTCTTTTTTTCGGTTGTATTCATATCTCTGATTACAATATTATATCCATTAATCTTTTTGAAAATTAAAATTCAAAAGTATATATAAAAGAAATAATTCATTTAAGAATCAAATTTAACCCAAAAAAAAATCACACTAATAAACCTTAGTATATGTCAGACTACAGTAACTCTTATTAATAAAAAAATAACTACGTTATCATTTTTAAAACTAAAAAAATTTTGTATATACCTTTTTCTACTGGTCAAATTTGATCGAAAATTTACTATATCTATTAAAAATTATTTAATTATGAATAGTTATTCTAAAAACTTAATTACCTAAACAATATAGCAAATAAGTATGAAAAGTTTTATAGATTTTTCAATTTTTTTTTATGTTATTCTAAAATAAAATAACTAATCGTGTACGAGTAAAAAAGAAATATAGTTAACCTAGAGATTTTATAGATTTTTTCTTTTTTTTCCCCGAGTGATTTTACTATAATTATTTTTTATTTTAGGAAATATTATTATAATTTTTGTCACGGAGATATTATTGTAATTTTAACAAGAATTAATGCCAAAAAATTTTATTAATTAGAGATATAAATGCTAAAAAAAAATTAATGGACCAAATTGCTAAATAATGTAAATAATAAGGAGTAAGGGATCAGTGGTGCAAAATTTCTCCCATCTAAATGAATTTTAACAGAATCTTGGATGAAATATGCCAAAAGAACTAACGGTGCGAAAAAAGAAAACTTTAAGTACTGAAATACCAGAAAAAAAAATTAAGGACCAATATGCAAAAATAGTTATAGATTAGAGACCAATGATGCCATTTACCCTATAATATATGTAGTATATAGCATTTTTTCCTTTGGAGAAAATTTTCCTATTATAAATTCATAACACTCTCTCCAACAAAATATGGGAAAATTAGAGAAGTAATTGGGTAACAGCGTCAGTGATAACGGCGCCAATCAATGGTTTAGGTATGTTCACCCGTTAATCAAGAGTTTCCGTTAAACAAGACGTACGGGGTTGGAATAAGAGAGCGTGAAATGGTACAGAACAAACGGGGAGCGAGTGAGAGAATTCAGTTAACGTGATCAGTAATTTTCCACTCTCATACGGCTTTTCAGTTATCATCATCATCAATTCATCATCATCTCTGTTCTGAGACTCATTTCAAATTGTATACTTTTCTCTTATTTATTTTATTTTATTTTTCAGTGGATGAAGCAAAATTAATAAACCCTTTAACTATTTATCTTTTTCGGGGTTTTGCTTCCTCTGAAAGATTTCTCTCTCTCTTTTTATTTTTTCCCGGAAAAACCAGAATTTTCCGGGAAAAAATTTGATACGTTTCTTTCTTAATCGATTGATCGGACTTTTTTGATAGGTTCACAATGGGAGACTTTATCGACAGTGACGATGATTATTTTGACCACGATTCTGATGATGATCCCGAATTACCTGAAATTGATGATCAAGGCCCAAACGAAGGCTCCGTTAAGGTACGACTAGTTTCGATTTTGATGAAAATGGTTTTCTTTGCTACTTTTGACTTGTGTTTGGTTCCTAAGAATTAAGGAGAAAGTCTCTCTGTTGACTCTATTTTGTGAAAGCTTTACCCAGTTGAGACACACATTGCATTTACCTCTCTGCCTGGTGGAGTTTTTGGATCGTAATTCGAGAAACTTTACATGTTCTTAGTGTAATGTCTAATGTGGGTGTATGGTTTTTTTTTTTTTTTTTTGAGAATTATTAGTGGAATTGAATTACTTAAGCAATATCATCAAATTGCGAATACATTTTCGGTGTTCTTATCGAGAAAAAAAAAAAAAAAAATGTGTTACGAAACATAAACTTCGTGCATTCATTTTTAATCTATGTTGCAAACCCACAAATAATATTTAGGAATACACGGTCCTCACTATGCAATTTGTAGTATTTTAAGTGTAAATTTTGTTTTATTTTCTACTGCCTTATGATGTGCTCTTTCTTTTCTTTTGCAGGTAATTACAAAAGAGTCTCTCTTGGCTGCGCAGGTAATCTCATAGTTTTACTATCTTTTGTTATGTACTACTACTTGTTGTGCCGCGCTAGATTTTGTGACAAACTTTGCTATGGATCTATGCAGAGGGAGGATTTGAGGAAGGTGATGGAAGTCCTATCATTGAAAGAGCACCACGCCCGAACGTTACTCATTCACTATCGTTGGGATGTTGACAAGCTGCTCACGGTCCTTGTAGAGAAAGGGAAAGATGATTTATGCGCTAAAGCAGGTGTGACCTCAGGGGAGCATGATAATTTTGTCCCATCAAAGTTTTCATCCATGGTTATGTGCATTGTTTGCATTGAAGAAGTTCCTGCAAATGAGGTGACAACCATGGACTGTGGTCACTATTTTTGCAACTCTTGTGAGTACGACTTCTTTTTCTGTTTCCCCGTTAAGACTATTTGTTTATTATTTTGTCTCTTTTTCCTCACATACTAACAGCAACCTTCAACTTTAATCTTGTTATATGTTTTGTAACTGCTGCTTAAAACATACGTTAAACTCATTTTCTTTCATCTGGAAAAACTTTTATTAATTCATCTTTATGATTATGTCTCCTATTAACTTAATAGGATAGGAAAATATCTTTGATCCATTTAACTTGATGAAATCCGTGGGTTGAATATATGTATCTGTTTCTACATTGGCACTTTAAAGCTAATTTTCAAGTATGATAAAATTCTCTCTCTCTCTCTCACACACACATATTTTGTTGGTATCGTTCTGCTTAGGTTGGACAGAGCACTTTATTGTTAAGATAAATGAGGGCCAGAGCAAGCGCATTAGATGTATGGAACACCAGTGTCAAGCTATTTGTGATGAAGCGAAAGTCAGAATTCTGGTCAATGCAAGGGATCCTAAACTGGCAGAGAAATTTGACCGCTTTCTTCTAGAATCATATATTGAGGATAATAGAAAGGTTAAGTGGTGTCCAAGTGTTCCCCATTGTGGTAATGCCATTCGTGTTGATGATGTTGAGTTATGCGAGGTTGAATGTGCATGTGGTCTACAGTTTTGTTTTAGTTGCTCATCTGAAGCTCATTCACCTTGTTCATGTCTAATGTGGGAACTATGGAGTAAGAAGTGCCGGGATGATTCTGAGACTGTTAACTGGATCACAGTCCATTCAAAGCCCTGCCCAAAATGTCACAAGTCGGTTGAAAAGAATGGAGGATGCAACCTTGTAATATGCGTTTGCGGACAAGCATTTTGGTGAGTGATCTCATCCTCATATTTTTGCACATATATTGAATTTTCTAATTTAGTTACTGGGGATGAAAAATGCATGAGAACTACAAATGGTACTAGGTTGAACACATTGCTGTCAAAACTCCACGGTAAGATATTGTCCCTGACATGATATTTGTAGCCTGTATTGCAGCATTGTTGGATGTGTTTGGCTTCTTCTTCTTCTTCTTCTTACTCTCTCTCTCTCTCTCTCTCTCTGTATTGCAGCATTGTTAGATGTTTTTGGCTTCTTCTTCTTCTTCTTCTTCTCTCTCTCTCTTGCTTGGTTTGTGCTCTGATGTGAGACATTTTATTGAACTTCTGTTTATGATGTTTTTTCTTGCTACCAAATACAGAGTACATTACCAATTATTTATGTTCAAGAATTCGTGACACAAAAGGATTTAGTCCAGAATGCATTGGCAAACTAAGAAACGGATATTACAGCTTCTCATTTATGTGAATAAGTTTTGCATTCTTGTGGTTTTCAATTGGATGCTGGAAACTTTTATTTATCTTTTACAGCTTGATTTATTTAAACTTAAGGTATCATGTGGGTTGCGACCATTTGGAATAGAATGGCTACCATTATAGAATTTAAGTTTCTTGTTGATTTATGGTATGGTGTATTGATGATTCTTGCATTTGCTTTTGGCGTGCACCCATACACACATATTGTTTTTTTCTGCCTGAATTATGCCTATTTTGCAGTTGGCTTTGTGGTGGTGCAACTGGCAGGGAACATACATATGCAAGTATAGCTGGCCACAGCTGTGGACGATATAAAGAAGAAAAGGTACAGAAAGCTGAGCATGCGAAGAGGGACCTATTGCGTTACATTCACTACCACAATCGTTATAAAGCTCATACAGATTCTTTTGAGCTTGAAACTAATCTGAAGACAACCATACAAGAAAAGATATCACGTTTAGAAGAAAGAGAATCAACAAATAAAGATTTTAGTTGGGTAACCGATGGTCTCTACAGGCTCTTCAGGTCAAGGCGGATTCTTTCGTATTCCTACCCATTTGCTTTTTACATGTTTGGTGATGAACGATTCAACAATCAGATGACAAAGGAGGAGAGAGAAATAAAGAAAAACTTGTTTGAGGATCAGCAACAGCAGTTTGAAGCAAATGTTGAGAAGCTTTCTTCGATTTTAGAGGAGCCTTTCGATCAATTCTCGGAGGACAAGGTTGTGAAATTGAGGATGGATATCATAAATCTTTCAACAGTCACTGATAAGCTGTGCGGAAAATTGTAAGTTTACCTTGGATACCTTGAAGTGGATCTTATCCTCCAGATCGTAATCCTTTTTGTTCCTTGATCCTTTTTTGAATAAAGTAAACTCATCGAGTATGACTTTTGTTTTCGTCAAAAAAAAAAAAAAAAAAAAAAGAGTACGTCTTCTGAACCTCATTTTACCTCTTGTAGTGAAATCTATGCTAATAGATATTAGACTTTTTTAATAGCATTGGAAGCAAATAAAATAATAAACATACCCCTCGGATGACCTTTTATTTTTGAAGCATCTAAATTTGTCTTCTGCTGAACAAGTTGCATTATGAGTTTATGGACATATAATATAAGTGGATTGGTGAATGCCTCGTCCAACCTAGACAACCCTGTCTTTTGCCAAGTCCAGAGTACATGATTCTTCTATAATGGTTATGATTCCATAACTTGTGTATCTGTATTACTTAAAGGTACGAATGCATTGAAAATGAATTGTTGGGCACTCTCCAATGGTCAACTCGTAATATAGCTCCTTACAAGTCAAAAGGCGTGGACAAAGCTTCAGAACTCATTGTTTGTACAGACATGAAGCTCTACCATACTGAGAAGGACTCTAGCAAAGATGGTATGTGCATTATAACACATATGCCCATAACTTGTGTTCTAAATCTACTGTATGTTCGCATTTACTTTCTTTTCTTTTTTCCAAACATAGTTTTTGTTGAAGAGAAGTTGGAGATAAATAACACCAACAAGTCTCTCAAAAGCTACTGACACATACATCATATATAGGAGAGGTGAAAAGACCTTGTCAACCTTCGTTGAGCTTTGGTACATCAGATAAGGATGAATGGTCTTCTTGGAAGCGTCTTAAACAGTCCCTCTCGCAGACTCTCTCACTTATCTCAATTTACTTGTGGAGGCACAAGCGGTGATTTCACTTATGGTTAGTGTTTATAACTTTAGGGTGCTTTTGACATAGTTAGCTTCTTAAAGTCTACAAAGGGATCTTAGCGGACCTTACACATTTCGAAATACCGTCTTAATTGATCCTCGGATCTCACTGGTCTTTCTTCTTAGAAAGCAAAATAGTTGTTTCCTTTTTCTTTCTTTTTCTTTTTTCCTGAATACAGTTTTATATAGTGGGGTTGACATGCAATAAATACCACTACTAAACTCAAATTTGAGAGCTGCACATCATATTTTACAAGTAACCTTTTTTAAGATAATAAGGAATCACTATGGTAGAAATTGTTGAGTACATATGTTATAATTAATTTTGCTTCCTGGATAGATTCCTTTTTCTTATTCTTTTTTTTTTCAAGTTGATTTGACAAGACCTCTGTGGCGTATGAAATAAATGAACACCTTTTATAGCCATATTAAAAACAATGTATGCAGAAAGATCAATTATAGTTGGTGACAAGTTACATACCACATGTGTTGGTACAAAAAACTTGGTACAAAAGTTGGAATGGATAGTGTTATCCTAACTATAATTAGGATGCTATATTAAAGTTTAAGCTCTGTTTCTGCCCAAGTCTTTTTCCCTTAAGCTATGAGAAGAAAATAGATCATTTTAAGTTTTTTTCTTAATATAAGAATAAATTTCTTAACATTCTAAAAGAATTTTTGTAACATGTAGGAGATTTTTCTCCATAACGTTTGCTATTAGGAGTTAATTTTTTTTTTCCAATTCTTTAATTCCTTCGCTTGCTATTAGGAGTTAATTTTTTTCTCCACAACGTTTGCTATTAGGAGTTAATTTTTTTTTCCAATTCTTTAATTCTTTCGTCTTAATAATCTTCTTCCCTTTCTACTTGGTTAAAAAAAAAAATTATGCCAACTGAACTGCCAAGGCAAGTGATGAGCCTGCAAACTTTCCGCAACTCTGAACAGTTAAGAAATTAATAACTGTCGCCTTCTCAGAGTATAAGTTCTTTAATCACTCAAAAAAATGGTCCTACATCAAACGAATTTAACATGAAATGGTCTAGCACCAGTCTATTTGCTCTTATGGTGGGATCTAATTTTTTAGTTACTTTTTTCAATAATAAATTAGCACATGAGTAGTGTTGTGTACCTTAAGGTGTCTATGGTTCATAGTATTTCTATTTATGATTAAATGTAATCACATCGTCTAACATAAACTAGTTATTGTTTTGAAGATGTAAACAACTATAGTTTAGGGTTTAATCTTATTTTTAGTACTTCGAAAATAACCTCAATCATAATTTGATCCCTGACTTCTGAAAAATTCCAAGCATGGTTCATGAACTATGTTTACGTCTCGTTCTAGTTGTTGAACATTCAAATGTCAATTCTTTTACCCTATATTGTGTCTATTTGTGTGTTGATCAACTGATTAAGAAATAGAAAATTTCATGCATAGTTTGTAATTCGTATCGACCGGTTGGATTCGTGTTAGGTTAAAATCTAATATATACATAAATTATATTAATCCGAATACCACCTGTGACCTGCCATGTCAAAAAAATACCAACACTAACCTGACCCACATTTAAAACGGGTTGACCCGACCCTAACTCACTCAATTCGTTTAGATAAACAACACTTAATATACAACCCGCTTTTTACTCGTTAACCCGTTTTTGACTCGTCAACTCGCTTATGACCCACATTTTTCTACTTTTATTTTTCTTTTTTAAGCTATTTTTGTCTCATCTTAAAACAAATTGTGACGCCCCCCGATCCCACACACGTACGTGAGGATATTCGTAAAATTATTTAGTGAGATCGGGAGAAGCCACTCGACTTTGAACTGACAAAATCGGGAAAAATTTAAACTTTTTATGCTTTCTGGGAGAAAAAGGAAAATTCTACTCACTCATAATTGTACGTAGTCTGATGTATACATATATACATACTCACATAGTGGACCTCTCAGGAAAATATACATAATGTACACACTCAAAAATAGCTTATCAGGAAACCACAGCGTCAAAATGCTCATATACACAAGCCGCGGTCAGAAAGTCGGCGCTCCTCCTCAATCTCACATATCATCAGTACCTTCTGCAATGTAAGAATATTTATGAGTATAAAACTCAGTAAGTAACGTATGCAGATGCAGAGTGCACACGACAGAGGACAAATAATCATATGATTGGGATCCCTGTGTATATTGTATTGCCTGACAAGACCGTGAATCGCATACTGAGCCACTCAGATA
>JXTC01000003.1:2990891-3023305 GCA_002914845.1 Trema orientale
CTATTGATAAATATTGGTAGTCACAAAATTGGCCTATCAAAAATTTTTAAAAGGTATAAAATATTAGTAAATAAAGTAGCTTGATTGGTCCAATTGAGCGCTCGATTGGACCCGTTCGAGTTTTGTGTCCGTGGATACATAACTCAAATGGGTCTAGTCGAGCTCGAATGGAACCAGTCGAGCTCGAATGGAACCAGTCGAGTTATATGACTAGCTTTGGAACGAATCTAATCGAGCTCGATTGGAGTTCCAATCGAGTTAAATACACATTTATAAAGCACTCGAATGGATCCGTTCGGCCTCGACTGGAAACCAATCGAGCGATACTGTTTATCTTCTTCCTAAGCTCGTACTCCATGCAGAAAATAAAAATGTAAGCTCAAATCCACACTGTTATTATTACCTCAAATCTTAGGAATGGTAGGAAACTCATATCAAGATGCTAAGAGAAGAGAAGAACAATGCAAGAGAGATTGCTTTTTTTGTTTTTTTTTTTTCTTGGTTAAACTGCTCGTATAGTGCTCAATTACATTTTTTCTTCATGCTGGGATTCTTTTTTTTTGTATATTTTAATGTTTTATTTCTTTTATCTTTTATAGTAATTAACTAAGGGTATAGTAGGAAATTTATAAGCTCCTTTACTGTAGAGGTTATGCAATTAAATAACGTTTTTAAAAGGTTATGGACCAAATAAAAAAGTCATTTAAAATTATAAAACTTAATGGCCCGTTATAAAGCCAGCCTTCGAAGTTACCAAAATGGGGAAATTATTTGGGTTTAAAAATGTTTACCATCAAAAAGTAATAAATATTACAAATATACGGTGAAGCAAAGAAATACATTTTTTATACAGAAAAATTAAAAGAATTAAGAAAATAAAGTGATCAAAACGCAGTGGCGCATTTTTTAATTTTGTCCAACTTTATAAGTCATTTGTTATATAAGTTAAAGTGTAAAAATAAATTCAGAAAGTCCTTTAGTGATGGAGATATGACCTTCTTTTCTTTTTTTCTTACTAAGTTCAATTCCCACTAGCCCCCTCATTCTCATTTTTGTTTTATTTTTTGCTTTTTTTTATTATCTTTTCCATTTTTTTTCCTCTTTTTGGGATAATAAACTAAAAAAAAATTGAAAAATGTTGGTTACCCATTATTTATTTTTTTGGAATTGGTTATTAGTTATTAGTTTATATGGTTTTTTTTCCTTCTTTTACTTTTTTTCCCTTCTTATTTCCCTCTTTTTTCCCTATCATAGGAATAATGAGCGACAAATTTTATTTTATTTTATTTTTTATTTTTAAAGAAAACTGGTTACTAGATGCTGGTTACCAGTTACCAATTTTTTTGGAATTGGCTACTAGTTATTAGCTCATCTTGTGTTTTTTTTTTTTTCATTTTTCTTTCTTTTACTTTTTTTCTGTTCTTTTCTTTATTTTTCCTTTTTTTCCTCTCCTAGGAATAATGAACTACAAATCTGATTATTGGTTACCAGTTTCTCTAGTTACTGGTTACTACTTGTTTTGTGGTCAGTAACTAACCTGGATATAAGTTTTCAGACTGGCGTTATTTTACTTTCACAATTTTTTTTTGCTAATTTATTTTTCATAGAGCATTCTTTTTTTTAAAAAAAGAAAAGAAAAATTAGATTACCAATTTTTGGTTACTAATTTTTGATTTTTTTGTTACTAGTTATGGTTTATAGTTTCTAGTTAGTAATTCATTTTTGATTATTAGTCTCTATTTATCTTGTTTCGCTACCCCGTTGCCTTCCCCATTTTTTTCATCTCATAGGGATAATGAGCTATAAATTTTTTTTTTTTTTTTTTAAAGAAAACTAGTTACTAGATACTGGTTACGAGTTACCTATTTTTTTGGAATTGGTTACTAGTTATTAGCTCATCTAGTATTTGTTTTTTTTTTTTTTTTCATTTTTCCTTCTTTTACTTTTTTTTCGTTCTTTTATTTATTTATTTTTTTCTTTTTTCCTATCTTAGGGATAATGAACTACAAATCTGATCATTGGTTGCCAGTTTCTCTAGTTATGATTACTACTAGTTTCGTGGCCCGTAACCAATCTAGATATAAGTTTTTAGACTGGTGTTATTTTACTTTCAGAAATTTTTTTTGCTAATTTATTTTTCATAGAGTATTCTCCTTTTAAAAAAAAAATAGATTACCAATTTTTGTTTACTAGTTTCTGATTTTTTTATTACTAGTTCTGGTGTTTATTTCTAGTTAGCAATTCATGTATGGTTACTAGTTTTTGTTTATCTTGTTCCGCTATCTCATTGCCTTCGCTACCACCTGTCGATCTTGCTCTAGTTTAAGGACTAGTGGCTAATTTCCAAACGGGTTACCTATTACTAGTTACTAATTATAACAATTGGTTATTAGTAACCAATCTACTTTATATAATTGGTAACTAGTAACCAATCTATGTTACATACTTTATCATCAACCAATTCGGTTACCGGTTATAAATTACTAATTTGATTATGAGTTAGCAATTACAAGAATAGTTATTGGTTGTCAATTATAATATTGATTACTAGTTACTCGCTATAAGTAATTAGTCAATTTGGAAACTATAAACTAGTAACTAGTCCTTCAAATTAGTATTACTAGTAACTAGTGAAAAATAAAAACAAAGAAAAAAATAGTTAGAAAAGAAAATAGAAAAAGTGAAATAAACGAGGAAAAAAAAACTTAAAGAAAAATGAAAAAAAAACTAAAAAAGAAAAAAAAAACTAAAAGGAAAAATAGACTTGGAAGGGTTGGAACTGCTCACATGAATAATATTGATAGCAATCCAGACCACCAAGTTATCTAGTGTATGTTCAAGATTTGTCTTTCTCCTTTTTATTTTATAACTTGTACGCTTTTTGAAGTTTATTTTTCAAACAAACCAGCTGCATGCGGTATTATATCCTAGTTTTTTTAGTTGACTATATATATGTAATTTTTTTTTATCTTTTTATCGTGTATTGCCTAATTTACATATAAAAGATTTTTACTTCTCTTTTTTTAAGGATTTAGAACACTTTTACCTAAGTTTTAAAAAATAATACCAAAAATACGATTTTTTCAAATTATTTATTTTTCCATACGACCTTAGTGGGTATTTTTCAAATTATTTTAGCTAGAAAATATGGTGGCGCTTTCATAATTTTCGTCATCATTTTCCGAAACCATTATTAAAGATTTAAAGTACAAATATATTACAACAAGCTTCGCAGTTTAGCAAGGCATTAAAACTTGTACTTTGGGACTTAGGTTTGAACCCAGATAACCCATTTCAGTTTTTTCTTTTTTTTTCTTCTTTAATTTCATTTTTTTCATTTTATATTTTTAAAAATTACTTCTTTTCTGACTCTTTTTCATTTTAATTTTTCCAACTCTCTCATTATAATTTTTTCTTGTTTGATTATTTTTTTGGAATAAAAATATTTTTTCTTTTATTTTATTATTATTATAGAAAATGAGAAACCAATTTGATTTTTTTTTTTCCTTAATTTCATTTTTTTCATTTTATATTTTTAAAATTACTTATTTTCTTACCCTTTTTCATTTTTTTCCTACTCCTCCCATTATAATTTTTTATTGTTATGATTATTTTTTTGGAATAAAATAATTTTCATTTTATTTTATTATTGTTATAGAAAATGAGAAACCAATTTGGTTTATAAGGTAACTGAGGTTTCTCAGTATTTAGTTTTTCAAGAAACTGAGAAACTAATTTGATTCTTACTCAAAACTACTCCATATTAATTTGATTTTTCTAGTTTCCATAGTAATCGGTTATAAAGATTGGTTATCCAAATTGGTTTCTACTTACTACTCAATCAATTTGATTTTCTCTCTAAAATACTCAATACTAATTTGGTTTTTGGTTTCAAAAATAGTTATAACTATTTTTTTTTTAGGAAACAAAATTAGTTTGAACTAAAAATATTTTTCATTTTATTTTATCATTATTATAGAAAATGAGAAACCAATTTGGTTTCTCAAGTAACTGAGAAAACAATTTGGTTTCTACTCAAAATTACCCAATATCAATTTGATTTTTCTAGTTTTCATAGTAATCAGTTACAAAAATTAGTTACCCAATTAGTTTCTGATTACTACTCAATACTAATTTGGTTTTTGGTTTCAAGAATAGCCATAACGAATTTTTTTTTTTTAGGAAACTAAATTAGTTTGAACTTAAAATAATTTTTATTTTGTTTTATTATTATCAAAGAAAATAAGAAACCAATTTAGTATTTCAAGTAACTGAGAACCTAAAAAACTAATTTAGTTACTTAAGTAACTAAGAAACTAATTGTTACAGGTTTATACTCAAAAATACTTAGTATCAATTTAGTTTTTCTAGTTTCCATAGTAATTATTTACAAATATTAGTTATCCAAATTAGTTTCTAGTTACTACTCGAAACTAATTTAGTTTCCACTCAAAACTACTCAATATTAATTTAGTTTTCGGTTTCAAGTATAGCCATAACCAATTTTTTTTTTTTAGGAAACAAAATAAATTTGAACTAAAAATATTTTTCATTTTATTTTATTGTTATTTTAGAAAATAAGAAACCAATTTAGTTTCTCAGTATATGGTTTCTCAAGAAACTGAGAAAATGTAATTGAGAAACTAATTTGGTTTCTACTCAAAACTACTCAATATTAATTTAGTTTTTCTAGTTTCCATAGTAATCTGTTACAAAGATTCGTTATTTTTACTACTTTATTTTTTCTCTAATATTTAGGAAATAAGAAATACATGATTCATTTTTTTTCTTTTTTTTTGCCCACTTTTTTAAATTTATTATATTCTATTACTATATTCTTGGAAACCACAAAGGTATCTTCGAAACTAATTTGATTTTCTTTTAGTAAAATACCTTGTACATAAGTAGCAGAATGTTATATATATAAGTAAATTACAAGAAACTAATTTGGTTTCCTTTTAACAGAATGCCCTGTATGTAAGTAAATCATAGGAAACCAAAAAATTTTTTAGGAAACCAGTTTGATTTATGTATAGTAGAATATCTTCTATGTAAATAAATCAGAGAAAACTACAAAAGTTTCTGGGAAATCAGTTTGGTTTCCTTTTAGCAAAATGCACTGTAAGTACGTAAATAACAGGAAAACACAAAAGTTTTCTAGAAACTAGTTTGGTTTCCTTTTAGCAGAATGTCCTATACATAAATAAATCATAGAAAAATATAAAGATTTCCTAGAAACCAGTTTGATTTTCTTTGAGCAGAATATTATGTATGTAAGTAGATCACAGAAAACCACAAAGGTTTCCTGGAAACCAGTTTGGTTTGCTTTTAGCAGAATGCTCTGTAGATAAATAAATCACATAAAAACTGCAAAGGTTTCCTTTTAGCAGAATGCCCTATATATAAGTAGATCACAAGAAACTAGTTTAGTTTTCTTTTAGCAGAATGCCCTATATGTAGGTAAATCATAAGAAACTATAAAGATTTCCTAGAAACTAATTTGGTTTTCTTATAGAAGAACGCCTTGTATGTAAGTAAATCATGAGAAAAGGTGAATCTTAGGGAGCTTTAATAGTGGATTCAAGATTGGGGGAAAAAAAAAACCTTGAAAACAACAAAGGTTTAAAAAAAAAAAGAAGTAATAAGGTTTAATGGGAAAAAAAAGAAATTAGATTTTAAAAAATAAATTTAGAAAATTGAAAATGAAAAAGGAGAATAAATAAAGAAATGGAAATAAAAATAGATAAAATAATGGTGAATATAATCGAACCCAAGTCTCAAATACGGGTCTGCTCTAGCCCAACCACTGTCACCAGCTTGTGTTTTGGTTTATTCATTTTACTTTCTAATTAATAAACCTTGTGTGCAAAGATGGACGAATTTATAACTTCGCCATCGCACCTTACACTGTATAAATGAAAATATTTTCCTATAGACTGTACAGAAAAATATTTAATTTTCATAGGTCGTATTTTGGTCAATATTTTGAAAAAAAAAAACTGTATAAAATATTATTCTCCCTTTTTTTAATAAGAAATGGCCTTATCCCACCTCATCTCAATTAATATATTTTTTTTTCTGTCATTTCTTAGATAAATGACAATAATTTTTCTCATCTTTTTTCTAAAATATTAATATACTAATTTTATGTATCAATATATCAATTTTTATACTAGGTATATGAGTTTTTTTATAAAAAAAAATAAAAAATAAAACTATTGTTGATGTATTATATACAAAAACTGATATATTTGGCCATTTTGTAAAAAATTTTGATAAACCAGCCATTTTGTTATTATGTTTGAAAAAAAGACATTTATTGATTAAGCACTTGAAAATCGACTATTTTGCAAATAAGCTTTCTTTTTTTCCCCCCTAATAATAAAAAGTTCATTTTAGTGAATTTATTTTTATTTTTAAAAAAAGATACAACATTTTCTCATTTGTAATTGCAAACTAAAGTTAAGACTTTTCTTAAACAAAAAAAAAAAAAGAAGAAAAAACCATATATGATAAAAATATCTTGACATAGTGAAGTATATGACTAAATTATAAGATGGTTTTATCATGTATTATATAACATAATTTTTACATTTTACATGATTATATTGTTCTTTTTTTAACACTAGACGCATTTTCATGTTGTAATTTGGTTTATTTTCTCATCAAAAAATATGAGATTTCTATTTTTCAGTTTATAGGATACAAATAGTTTATTTTTCATAAAGAACCCTACATTAAGTTACTAGAATATTAGGAAGAAATCATTAAATTCAAGAGTAAAACAAATAGATGAAAATAAGTAAATCATACAAACAGTTTTAATGTGGTCTAGCCAAGTCTACATCGGTGACTCCAAGTCCATAATTAAGGAAATTTTACTAAATTAGATAAGACATGAGCTAAGGATTTAATCAGAAAACATTAGAGCTCTTTTCTAGTTGATATTGATCTCTTGACCTTCACACATGTTACGTCCCAGTTTTTCTGGAATTTTATTGTAATGATTATCAGTAGAATCTTTTGTACTTTCTATTTATTTTGAATTAGTAAGAGATTAGTTTTTGTGAATGTTATGGCATATATAAAGTTTACGAGACTTAATTTTGTAAATTTTCAGAGAAAATCATAACTTCATTAAAAATTGGAACTTAGAATTAGCTTGGAAAGCTAAATTTCTATGTTGATTGTAATTGGTAAGCTTAGTTTTGAATATAGTAGAGTATCTAAGTCGTTAGATGTTTTGAAATGAATTTTGAAATTTGGTTTTCAGAAAAATGGCAATTGAACTAAAAGGGTGCTTTAAATGGACTGTATCATAACATAAGCCATTTTTGTCTTTTTACTTAAGACATTAGAATTTTAATGATTCAAGGTCATAAATGTGTTAAGAATATGATATTGGTCTTATGGTTCGAATTTGGTGAAATTCAGAGTTGAAACGGACGAGCGGTGAAATTGTAAAGGACTTAAAGGTGTAATCGCCGAAAAAGTTAAAACTGAGAATTTATTTCTAGTTAGGAGCTGATTCTTTATGAAATATTTTATTAGAAAATATCATATATACTTAAATTGGGCCAATAGAAAGAAAGTTAAGTGAAGAGATGTATATCAAAGCATTTGGAGATAAAGTGGGAAAAATGATGCTAAGTGAAAAATTTGAGTAGACAAGTACCAAGAAATGGCCATTTGGCATGTTGAAGATAACACAATGAGGAGCTGAGCTCCCTTATTACTCACGGCAGTCTTATTGCATAAAAGACCAAGTTTGGTCATTAAATTCCTTTTGCATTTAACTTAAACACACGGAGCTTCAATTTTTTCTCATCATTTTCTCTCAACCAAACCAGAAACCAGCCACTAAATCTTGATATTCTTTCATCCAATCTTCAAAATTTCTATGTAAAAATAAACCTAAGAGCTAGTAATTCAATATATATGAAAGTGAAAGCTATTAAAGAATGTTAGATACTTCATGCAAAAGTCGTAGTTTAAAGAGCTTAAAGGTGAGAAAACTTGAATCTTTGGTGTTTTAATATTTGTGTTCCTAAGCTATGATATAGATGATCTTTGATGTTGAGGTTTTTTTTTTTTTTTGGTAAGATTTAAAAGACAAGGTAGTGGACTTAGTAAAGAGGATTTGATCAAGAGAAGAAAAGATTAAGTTGGAAAGCTAGAGTTAAAGTAAAAATTTAATTTGGTAATTTTGTAAGTATTTATTTGAAGCCAAAGTGCCATGGTGATATAATAAGTGTGGGTAAGTGATATTGATGCTTACTTTTAGCTTTGATTCTATTATTATGATGATGTAAATAGACATGCATGCAAAGGATATAAGAATTGAACCTAAAATGTAAAATTGGTAGGTCTGAAATTAAGTAAAATATCTTGAACAAAATTTGTCTGAGTATTGAAATAAATTTTCAATATAGTTAAGATAAATATTCAAGTAATAAGCTCAAATTTCAAGAAAATTTCATGTAGATATGTTTATAATAAAAAATTAGGTTATTCGGATATATGATGAGTAAGTTATATCCAAAAGATTGCCTAAAGGTCTTTCTGCCAGTTTGAATTTTTTTTTTCACTAAACTAGTTTTACTATTCATAGTCTTATTAGGCCTTACAAATTGAATTAGTTTCTAATTTTAGGATATGTCATAATAGACTCAATAAGCTTTAAAATTTGAGGTCATTTATATTCTTGTTATGAAGATTGAGTGAGTTGTGATTTTTGCAATATAGAAGCTGAATCTGTCTAGAATAATATAAGACAGTTTGTGTAATTTTGCAAATGGAAGCGTGTTTTCTTATAAATTAAGGCCTAATAGTATTTCTAAAATAGTAGATTTATCAAGTTTTCCAACAGGATAAGAATTAGCTCAATAGCTTTTGTAAACAAAAAGATAAAAAAGTAACAAAATTGAGGTAAAATTTGGAAAATACTTATTTTGAATAAAAATTTGATTTTGGAAATTGTGACCAAATTACCAATGGATTTTTAAAACTAAATTGGTTTCTTTCATAATTGTCATTTAGAATTATTTCAAATAAACTTCTGGTCAAACAAAAGTAAATTTATTTCGAATGAGTTAATAAGTTAAGTGTTTCTATAACTTCAGATGAGGTAGAAACCATATTGGTATTTAGATTTTGAATAAGGTTTTAATCTTTTGTCGGGAACCGAGTGGTTTAATTCAATCATGTATTTGAAACCAAGAAGATAAAATTTCAACTCAAAGTAAGAGAGTTTAAGGTTTTAATTTAGTTTAGAGTATAGTGCATAACTTACCTGAACGTTTAAAATAAATAGTTATACCAAAACTAATTAAGGTTAACAGTTGATGGGAGTGGGAAACTTGATTAATTAAAAAGTGCTGAAAATTAATTTATGGTCTTGTATTGTGAATACAATGTGGCCGCATATGTTGAGTATTATTAAAAAAGATTGTAGAGCTCATAAAAGTTTTAACTGTAGTTATTTATCCACAACATTACAGCATTGACTATTATTACTGTTTGTATTTTGTTAATGATTATGCTATGATATGTATAGATACTTGCAGCAAATTTACAAGCATACACATAGAATATTGCCCATAGAAAGCATGTATAGAGCAATGCTGAAGTAATGGATCGCAGTTATGTACAGAGTGCGACACGAAGTTATTAAGACATTAGTGTAGTTAGAGTATGATGTCGAAGATACAAGGTCGTTAAACTATATAGGCGATACCTTAGAGTAGGGTCTCCAATTTGTTAAGTGTTTATGTAGTCTCCTATGAGAGTAATTTCACTAGGAACCAGATTGACAATATGTTTGCTTTGGTTATCTATTACTTTTACTGAGTTACTGTGCTTTGTAAATCTTTATTCCATGCTAGAGATTTTTAGTACGGTATGGTTATGATTGACTGAGAACTAAGCCCATTTTGATAATATTGTTTCGAGTCGGATGATAAGTTATGAATGTTGAAGTATTTATGGTTAAATTATTGAATAGTTTGTGTTACTGTAATTGTTTTACTGCCTTACTACGCTTAGTAACATATTAGGTACTATTCTATTGTAGGATAAGGGGAAGGAAAAGGTAAATCAATGAGCTGACCAAGTTGTAGATGTGCACTGCACATATGGCCAGACCACATAGGATCTTCTGGATAAAATATTTTGATTGTAAATATGGCCTAGACTCTGTATATTTTGTGAACAGATTTCTAATGTAAATATTTGTATTGAGATATTTAGTATATTAAGTGAAGTTTTAAAAAAAATCATATTTTTGTATTATTTTTTAGTAACATCTCTCTCCAATATATGTATTATCAAACTTGTTTTCAAGTAGCAGAGGAGAGGGATGTTACAACACCAACTATGGATCTTCGATTTACCAACATACTAATTGGGAGAAATTTGTCAAACTCCTTTCAACCTTTCATCTTGAAATACTTCTTAATAATAAACTGCAACAAACTCCCTTATAGGAGTCACTGTGATCAACTAACAATGGTTCGACCATGAAAGACAAATATTACATTTATGGCATGTTTACTTTGTCGTAATCGTAATCGGAATAAATGAAAGGGAAAATGAATGGGAGAAAAATGGAGAGGAATCGGAATAATCTTTTATATTACGTTGTTTACTTTAAATTTATGGGAAAGAGAATCAAAACTATTAAAATACCATTCATATGTTTACTTAACACAAAAAACGTAATAGGATTGCTATAATTGACTGAATTATAGATATTTTGGAGATAAAATTATATTTTAATATTTTAATGATAAATAGATAGATAAGAGTCTTTACAGATAATGGTATTCCTTAGGATGTTAGGGGGGAAGCAATCCTATTCTTTTCCCCCAATTTTATGTGGACCCCACACAGTTCTCCTATTCCCATATTTTGGTAAACAACTAAATGGGAATCATTACCACATATATGATTCCCATTACCTTTTAGTAAACATGCCATAAAAGACCAAATTCACAACTTGGTAAAATATACCAACTAAGCTACTTGAAGAGTGTTTCGAGTCTGTGGGAACATTCTACCTAAGTAAAAGATTTATACTGGGTTAACTATAGTCAAAACTAAGGGTCACTTATAGGGGATAAAGCTCTTATGCCTAGGTTACAACGTAGAAAAAAATTTCTCACTCAACCTTATTGTAACGTTCATAAAAGTTTGTAAAGATAATACTAATCTTACAAGTTACAATAACTTTGATTAAACCACGCTAGCCCACAATTTATGTATTTCTCACTTTTTAAATTTTTTTATTTCACCATCTAATGGCATGTTTACTAAAGAGTAATGGGAATGGTATGTGGGGTAATGATTCCCATACAAAGGTTTACTAAAATATGGGAAAGGGGGAAATATGTGGGGCCCACACAAATTTAGGAGAAAAGAATGAGAATACTTCCCCCACCAACACCCTAAGGAGTTTGATTACCCGTAAACACTCCTTTCCTATTTTTTAATTATTAAAATTGTAAAATACAATTTTACCCCAAAAATCTATCTACTTTAAATCGTATATGTATTTAAAAGGACAATTTAGTAAATATAACACATTTCCATTACTTTTTCTGGGTTAAGTAAACAAATGAATAGTATTCTAATGAATAGTATTCTAATGAATACGATTCCTATTCCTACTAGTTTTAAGTAAACAACCTACTACAAATAATGATTCTCATACCCTTCTATTCTATTCCCATTCATTTCCCCTTTTTATTTATTCCGATTACGATTACAACAAAGTAAGCGTGTAATAAAAGAGATTAAGAATAAGTTACTCAAGAAAAATTAGTACTCATCATGTTGATTTAAAAAAGTTGGCTTTATTACCAATCCTGCTTTTTCTCTTCTTACCCTTTTTTTTAATTGATATTTTTTCACAAAAATATCCTTATATGAAATGACATAAACGTATAGATATACACGTATAGCGTATTAAATAATAAATTTCATTATTTCTTATTTCACCTTTTAAACATATCCTAAATAATCTACTCAAACCGTTTACGGAAAATTTTAAGAAACTAAAATATTTTACAATTAAATATTCTTATATTAATGATGAATAGGTACTAAATTCAGAAATTTTGATTATCAATTGCGAGTTTTTGTTTTCCATTTTAAAATCATGCCTGATTATCCAATAAAAGAAAAAGTTTTCGCATGGCTTAAGGGGACAACATTAATACCCACTCGATTGGTTTTTTACTCGGCCGAAGATTAATTATATTAGTCCCATGACATTCGTTTCTATATGCAATAACAAATCAACAATTTAAAAGGGTTTCATTTCTAATATACTTAAGGGGGAAAAAAGTAAAAGTGCCAGTTTATTTATTTCTTTCCTTTTTCTTTTCTTAATAAGAATTTGTCTTTATTCAAGATTTATTTAAAAAAAAATCATAAATGGTTTGTTTATTATGCATATTGTCGGTGATAAAGAACAATGAATTTTTAAATTTTCTTATTTGATTTTTCATTTTGAACTATAAATCATGATCTTGAAGAAGAAGACAAGCAAAACAGTTGAGATGCGAAAATAATGAGTAATGAAATTTAGACTGAGTTAAAATAATTTTTTAAACTTCTACTTTGATAGGTTTCTCTAGAATTATTGTAAATTTAAAAGGTGTGTGCAAAGAAATTTTAAAATTTTATAAGAAGTCTCTTTTCTTTAGAAAAGGGGTGGGAAAAAAAATTGCCATCCTTTACAAAAACATGACACATATATATATATATTTATATATGTAGGAGAGTTCTAGTGTAAGAGGGGGCAAAATCCCTTTTACTCCTAGGAGCACTTTTTAGAGCGTAAGATTAAATCAAACAAATGATATAATAAAAATTTATATATACCTAGCATATAGAATTATCCGTCATCTTCAAGATTTGAATTTTGCCCAGTTTAAAAAGATAATTATAAATCTGGACTTATTGTTGGCATCAGTTGAAAGAGCCATCTTGAGACCAATTATTGTAAAAATGTTTTAAAAAAAAATTAACTGAGCTTCATCAAGATGATAAGATATCACTCAAAGAATAGAGAAAGAAAAAAAAAAATCGTAATCAAACGAGGCTACAATTATAAAGACCTCTTATTATAGACCGGTGTTCAATTGAAATCAGAAAATGGCCTTTAAGATCCATGAAGCATTTACATAAGTTTGGGAAGATCTGAAAAAAGAAAAGAAAAGAAAAAAAAAAGCTGAGTTGATTGATGTCAATGTCTCAAACCTCCTATGTATAATAATGGGCTGTATTTGAACAAATTCAAGATTTTGTGCATACAATTCTTCTCTAGTGACTTTAAGAGAGTGGCGATTTATACTGAATTTTGACTTATGAACATGAAGAAAAAAAAGTGTAGATATCAAATGAAAATTCACCATCAGCTAATCTTATGTCTTTATTGGACTACCGAAAACGACCTAAAGATGAAGTTGATGTCTTTTCTTTCATAATATGGGGTTCAAATTCGAGCAGGCAGCAACCAAATAGAAAACTCAAAAATAGATTCCGATACTTTTTAAATTCAAGTTTTCTTCTTTCAATTTTTATTTTTTTTCATAAGACAAATGAAAAAAAAAGTGTGACGGCCGTTAGAGAGAAAAGCCGCTTTGGGAAAATATTCAGATCGTGGAGAAGAGAGGGAAAAAAAAAAATCGTCTTTTTTTAATTATTTTTCTTTGAAAATATAAAAAAAGGTGCTGGGCATATTTCTCTGCACTAAGATGTATTTGTTTTCTTCTAAGACAACTATTAGATTAAATCAAATGGTTGAAAAAGTGCCCTGCAAGTAGGAGGAATTTTACCTCTCATACACTAGAATTTCCCTATATATATACATAAGCAATTATATTTTCCAAAATGGGATAGTATCACTTTTATACCTTGTATTTTGACACTTTGTTTAATTTATATTTTGTATGTTCGTTATTATCAATATTAATCCTTAGATTTAAAATCTGTTATAAATTTATACCTGACATTAATTTAGAACAGTTAATTTATCAAAATGATTTAATAAACTTAATCTCAAATAAGTTTTTATACAATTTATTTTTAATTTTTTAAACGATATCTTAATAAATTAATTGTTCTAAATTAGTGTCAATGTATAAATTTGTAATAGATTTCAAATATAATAGTCAATATTGATAATAACTAAAAGTATAAAATATAATTTGAAAAAAATGTCAAAATATAAAATATAAAAATGATAATATCCCTCCCCAAAACTATCCCAGAAAGAAAACGACTGTCACTTAAACACTTTATTACGGAAAAAAGAGTTTTATTTATTGATTTTATAATTTATTTATTTTATTCTTATTTTTACGATTCTATTTCCATGAACCACGATGCACCACGTGTAGTTCTATTAGAATAAGTTTTAGCTTTAATTGGGTTTTTGACCGGAGAATATTGTCAAAACTTGTGAATGAATTTATGCAATTAAAGAATAGTTCATTAATAGCAAAACTAAAATTAATTTTTGGATTTACCTTAGACCAAATAAAACTAAAAATTAAGATATCATTAATGTCTTTAATTTCCCATAAACTAAATTTACCTGAGCCAAATTTTGAGTGCTTTGAAGTTCCCAGATCCTTAATAATTCGTCGCGATGTAAAAAAACAAATTTTACCACATGAACAAACAAAACTTATTGTTGTCCAATTAGAGTCCGGCTTTGAGTCACCAGCGAGTAACCATATCAACTCTCTCGCGCGAAAGAATCTCGGACAAAATTTTCTCGAATAAAAAACAAACCCACTCCTCCTCTGAAAGTAGCCTACTTTGCAAGCTCAATTCACTCACACACACACACACTCTCTCTCTCTCTCTCTCCTCTCTCTCTCTCTAAAACCAGAGCTTCTCTCTCTAGAAATACATGGCGGCGGCGGCAGCAGCCGTGAACGGAGTGAAGTTGGGGACGACGTCACAGGCGTACCTGGAGAGCAAGGCGGTGAACGACACCAGGGCTCTGTTATCTGACCTTTGCCGCCATTTCTACACCCTCGGATGGGTCTCGGGGACAGGTGGCAGCATCACAATCAAGGTCCACGATGACTCCATTCCTAAGCCCCAACAGCTCATCGTCATGTCTCCTTCTGGTACCACTACTCCCAACCTCTTGCTCAATCTCTCTTTCGATTTCTGGGTTTGTGTTATATTAATATGCCAAGCTCAATTCTATTGATTTTCGGTTTGATTTAGTATCTTAATATTGGTAATTAGTGCTAATTTGAGCTCTAATTTTTGATATTTGATATAAAATTTGGTTCATTTATTCTTAAATTATTGTATGTGGTTTAGTTAGTGTGTGTGTGTGTGTGTTTTTTTTTTTTTTTTGGGTATTATTCTGTGTTTTATCATGTGAGCTCGAATTTTCTGGGTTTATACGTAGGTGTTCAATCATAACTGGGCTATTTTTGAAATGTATAATTAGTATTGGCGTATGGGCATTGTGTGTTCTTTATGCCATAGTTTAAAAAATTATCGATTTTGTTTGTACTATCTGATGGGTGTAGGTGTTCAGAAGGAGAGAATGGTACCTGAGGACATGTATATATTATCTCCAAATGGGTCTGTCTTGTCCGCACCATCACCAAAGCCATACCCACATAAGCCTCCCAAATGTTCTGATTGTGGTCCACTTTTTATGAAGGTATCAGCGTTTTGTGCTTCTTTTGTGGTAATTAATAGCTTTTGCGTGTTATTTGATTTGGATAAATCAATCTGTACCTTTGCTTATAGTTTACTGTGAGTGTGAGTGCTACTTGATTTTGATAAATTAATCTTTATAGTAACAAATAGTCAACTCTGAGTTATTTTATTTTATAAATTTATCTTGAGAATGAGAGCCAATGATGTGATTGTGGATAAGTGATCAGCTCATAATTAATTATATAGTCATGCTGTAAGGAAGCTTGTGGGGTTATTTTGAGTTTTAAGATTGTTCACACATGTGGGTAGTGATTTCTTCTGCTTCTGCGCAATGGAAATTGTGCTCTGAACTCACAATTAGTTCAAGTGGTTACAGTGCTCTTTTTTGTCATTTATTTTTCTTTTTATTCCCTTTAACCTCCCTTACGTTGAGAGAAAGAAGACAACAAAATGAAAAATCTCAAGTTTCAAAATTTTAACTAAAATAACTGAACCAAAGCCTATAACCTGTTATAGCCTGAACTAGGTAGCGGTTCTAGTTCGTTTGCTCTTGACATTGGAAAAACTATTCAGAACTATCATAAATTATCTTTTCCTACATTTAATTAGAGATAAAATTAGGAGTCCTAAAAATTTTGATTGCTAATGACGATTGGATCGCTATCAGAAAGCCAAGAGGCGATTGATATCGTGGGAAAAGAGATCAAGGAATCTCAAATACGAGGTACAATGCAGCCTATGTTCATGCTGGACAACATTGTTTCAAACTTAAATTCAAATAAGGAATCTAGTTATAACTTTTAATTCCCCCTTTTTTGCATTGTATATTTTCCTTTCATTTGGATGTTTGAAACTTTAAACTTTAAACTACCTTGCTTCTTGAATGCTATACTATAACTTTCCATATGCAGAGGAAAATCACATTTTAGTATACTATAATCTTCTCATCATTAAACACATAATAATTTCGACATCTCATACGTGCTTTCTTCTTATATTATGATTCATGTCTTGTTCCTGCATGTTGCAGCTGTGTTATAATTTATGAATTTTGATTGATGATTTAATTTAGACAAGGCCAACCTCTGTCCTGTTTCATGCTTCGTATTATTTCTTTGACATGTATTCCCTCGTATTTGCAGGCATATGAAATGCGTGATGCTGGAGCTGTTATTCATAGTCATGGGATAGAATCTTGTCTAGTCACAATGATCAATCCACTTGCGAAGGAATTTCGAGTAAGTTTTTTTGTTGGTATCTGTACTGAAAGCACTAGTCTTTAACGTGCACAAAAGACACATGTTGACCCTTATGGTTCTTCACTATAGTTTTCTTTCCATCTTCGCTCTTATGTGTCTTTGCTTTGTAAATAAAAGGACAGAATTTGTCTTTGCTTTATTCTTGTGTTTGACATATGGAGGATGGTAATTAGTACCAGAATGGTTGGAACGAAACAGTTACAATTAGGCTGTGGAAATACATTATCTGAAGAGATGAACTATCATTTTACTGGTTGGTCGCTAAGGTTGGGCATTGAAAGTGTACAATGGCATAAATTAACAATATGTCCTTTCATAAGATTCAGCATGGTCTTCGAAAATAAGAAATAAAAACACTACAGGGAGTGAAACTGAAAATACTACCAGAAAGCCTTACATTTGATCAAGTCAAGGATAGAAACATCATCTGAAGAGATTTATTACCAATAAGAAAAGTGAGCAGTAATTATAGTCAGTAACAATAAAAAAAAAAAAAGATAGAAATAAAAAGGGAAAAAAGCAAAAAAGGATTAATTTTAGATCTTTAAGAATCATCAGAAAACATCTAAAAGCTGACAGATTTTTGCTTTGGAAAAAGAAGTGAGAGAGAGATTTTTTTTTAATCACGGGCTTTATGTTATGTATCATATTATGTTGAAGGACATACAATGTTAAAGGTCCAAGTGATAGCACAGTTTTCTCCTCCTCCTCTTTTATGAATCTCTTCTTCTAAAAACTATCTTAGTATTTCATGTTTCTTTTTATCAAGTTTAACACCAAAAAAAAAAAAAAAAAAAAAAAGGAAAACTCTAGTCATACATCATAATTCGTTGCTGACAATTGACATGCTGTACAAACTACTACACATTCTCACCTTTTATGTCATTTGTAATGATCATACTAATGGCTATTACTTTATCTTGCAATATTCCTCCCTTTTTGCTTACATTTCCCTGTTGTTGGACAAAAATGCAGATCAGTCATATGGAGATGATCAAAGGAATAAAAGGGCACGGTTATTATGATGAACTTGTTGTCCCAATAATAGAAAACACTGCCTATGAATATGAGCTCACAGAATCTCTTGCCAAAGCTGTATGTCTATTTCATGCTATTTACCTTATGTAACATACCCTAGCAATGGTATCCTATGATCACTTAAGTTCATATGTAGCATAAATATCTACTCATCTCTGTTTTTATTTTGTTTGATTAGCTATGTTGGTGAATTCTTATTGTAGTTCCCTTGTTGATCTTATTTTTACAGTAATATACATACATTAATCTTGATGAGCAAGTTCCAATATTTTGAACCCGCATATTCATTTACCAGTAGAGCATGTTTCCACCTGCCAAAAGTCTGAAATATTTGAATATCATGTCTGTGAGCTAATTATCTTTGATATCACCGATTCTTACCTTTTATTTTGCCGTTAATGAATGTTTCTTCTTTATACTTGAGTGCTTCTTCATTATACTTTTTGGTTCTATAGATTGAAGCCTACCCGAAAACAACAGCTGTGCTTGTTCGCAACCATGGCATCTATATATGGGGAGACTCATGGATCAACGCCAAGACTCAGGTGTGTATTATATTAGAGGTTATTTAAAGTGAGTGGACAGCATATCTTGAAATATAAATACCTTCATAGTTTTTCGAATTTAGTGCTGAAAGTTATTTCATGATCTTTTTTCCAATGTTTATAGTCTGACAAAGATCTACTGAGCCTTTCTGCCAAAAAATTATCATTTTTTTCCCTCAATCTAATGCCATCTCAAAAAATGTTGCTGAATCGTTTTGTTAAGGAAACCAAAGCATGCATTAATGTCATCTATGATTGAAAAAACAAATTAAGAAAACCTCCTTTAGTGGTTGATACCTTGTAGGAATAGGAGCAAGTCTGAGTTCTATATACACTTGGTATAGTTTTATTTCCTCTGTTTATTTAATTTGGGAATTTATGTATGTGTATCTCATATTCTTCTCTAAAATTTACGGTGCTCTTCTCAATAAAATGAGGCTCTATTTTCTATCACTTTTCTGAATTTTGAAAATTGTTTTTGTATGCTCTCATCTTCAACCAGTTACATGTGCTTTCAGGCTGAATGCTATCATTATCTCTTTGATGCCGCAATCAAACTTCATCAGTTAGGTCTGGACTGGTCTACTCCCAACCATGGTCCTATTCAGAATGTTAAGGGAGTTTTAGGAAGTGGTGGGAACAGAAACATTTCTGTCAAGGCAGGGACTGCAGGATCAAATAATGAATTTGAGCCATCGCGGGTAAGAATGTTACTGTCCAATATTTACTTTTCCTTGTAGTTTCCCGAGGCTTGTGGGGTCAGTGCTGCACTTTCTTTTTTCTTCCATTTTTACCATTTTAGTAAGTTTCAGTTTATTAGTTTTGATATTTCAATTAGTTAGTTTCAATTGAGGTGCAGATATTTCCTTCGGGTTTGCTTCTTACTTTGTGTTATTTTATGCAGCGGTGTATTGTTCTTGACATTGAGGGAACCACTACTCCAATATCATTTGTCACTGATGTTCTCTTTCCATATGCCCGTGATAATGTTGCAAGGCATTTGTCTGCAACATATGATACTGCTGAAACCAAAGATGATATAGAGTTGCTGCGCTCTCAAGTAAGAATTTATTCAGTGGTGTTCATTTCATGCTTGTACTTGTGGAAAGCCATAGTTACTAACTTCAATCATGGGTAAATAGTGTGTCATTTGCATTATCACTTGTTAGAAGACACTCGTAGTAAAATTCAATGTTGTCCTTGTAGGTGATTCTTTAAGACTGCATATTTTCTTCTATCCATTTTGTTTGATAAATTTCACCACTTATGCTTGTCTTTTATCCATGAGTACAATCCCTTCCATTTCTTATGCAGAGTTAATAAAATTTTTGGAAAGTGAGCATACAAAACTTGATCTGAAATGCTGCTTCTACATGAAAACTCTGAATCAAATAAAGCAGAGCTGAACAGCACATACTAGTAGTTTCAATTGCAGTTTATGCTATATATGGAGTAGGGTTTGTATCTCCTTGAAAACTTTACCCATATGAATGTTAAGAATTAGATCATCTTCGTTGCAGGTTCAAGATGACTTAGAAAAAGGTGTTAGTGGTGCTGTTCCCATTCCCTCCTATGATGCGGGTAAAGAGAAGGTTATTGCAGCTTTGGTTGCTAATGTGGAAGCTATGATAAAAGCTGATCGGAAGATTACTGCCTTGAAACAATTACAAGTATGCAAAAATATGGTTCTGATGGAACTTGTTTCCTGTGTAGCATGTCTTTTGTGAATACTGCTGACCCTTGGTTATGCAGGGTCATATATGGCGAACTGGATATGAAAATAATGAATTGGAGGGTGTAGTATTTGAAGATGTACCAGAAGCTCTTGCCAGATGGCATGGTTCGGGGATAAAGGTAACTTTTCTTTTTCTTAAATAATTTTCACTCTCTAGTTTTGTTAATTGTAAAGATTATATTTATCCGTTTATAATGTAATTGGTTTTCTATGCGTGATCACATAAATGCTTAATGGCCTTTGGACATGCACACGTGATTGTGCAAACGCCCACTCACAGCTAAGCATAAAGGATAATGATTATAAAGCATCTCGAAGTAGCGTTCATAAATGATGATAAAGCTTTTTGGAGTATTTTTCATAAATTAAGAGGGAGGGATGTCTTATGGTGTTAAATGGATGATGCTTCTAGAATCCATTTCTGTCAAAACATTTATTTGATTAGTCATTCATCCCATAGCTTGGTCAGATTTCGGTAAAATACGTAGATAGTTTTCGTTGTGATTTTTGGTTGTTGTGGGTAATCAAACATAGTTGTTATGTTCTTATTATGGTCAACTCATTCGGTAATCATGCTTTGGAAGATTGAGATAAAGGCATCCTGGTGAATTGTTTGGAAGTGTAAGTCTAGATCTAATTTCTTGTTTGTTCAAAGTGAAAAAAGCCTCAAGTCCTTAGTCATCATCTTTCAGCTTCTGGAGGTCACAAATGGCTGTTCTGTAAGCATTCTCCATAGATGCTGGCTTCGGAAACTGAATCAGACTTTGCCTTGTGGAAGGAGATTGTCTAACAGATTATCTTGTGTAGAACTTTAGTTTGGACTCCACATATAATTCCTTTTCTTTTTGTCAGTGGATGTCTAGCTCTGAAAAACAAGAGAAAAGGGTTTACCATAATTAGTAGGGACTGTAAGTTTCTACATTTTCGATTTTGAGGAATCAATATCTAAATTCACATTAGTCTAAAGTTCTTATGACTCTAAGTTTGTCACCTCATGCGAGTTGCACGCTACATATATGTGTATATATGGATTTTTTTTTGTTTTACTATTGATGACATGGCAACTAGTTTATGTTGAAATATCAATGTGGCTGCTCTTACTCTTATCAATGTTTCTAGGACTGTTTTATCTAGATGTCTGTATTATTATTATTATTATTATTATTATTATTATTATTATTATTTTTTCTTTAAGTTGTCGCAGATGTAATTATTTGAATATACCTTGTATACAACTTTATAGCAGCAGACCAGATATGATAATGCAGTTTATGCTTGACCTTTGGATCTACCTTTACTTTTAATGACTCTTTATTGATGAGTCTTTATTGTGCTGCAGATATACATCTACTCGAGTGGTAGCAGGCTGGCACAAAAGCTTATATTTGGGAAAACAAATCATGGGGATCTTAGGAACTTTTTGTCTGGATTTTTTGATACTACAGTCGGGTAAATTTTGTCACTCAAAATGGTTTTCTGCTTTGCGGCTTCCTTCCTACTCTGTTTTGAGCTAAAACCTCCTCTCTCTCTCTCCCCCTCTCTCTCAGGAACAAAAGAGAAACACAAAGTTATGTTGAAATTACAGAATATCTTGGGGTCGATAAGCCATCAGAAATTTTATTTGTAACAGATGTCTTTCAAGAAGCAGTGGCAGCAAAGGCTGCAGGTAATGAAATTTCTGTTGCTCCCATTGCCCTTTCCTTAACACTAAGTAGCCTAGACTATTGAGAATTTGGATAGTCCTTTCCTACCAAGTGGCTAACCAGTAACTTCTCCACCCCAGCCCTCTCACTGATTTGACTTGGACCTCGGTTTCTGGATATAGTAGTAATAGTATGAGAAGCTAGTTAAGTACTGATTCCATATATGTTTAGGAAATTTGTCCTAGAGTGGTATTTTGGAAAGAGAAAAAATCTCGTTCAAGGCAGTTAACTTTTTGTTTGACATTTGATCGTGGGGAGGATTAAATGCTACTTGTTTTGCTTGGGTTTTTTTTCGTTTTTTTTTTTTTTTTTTCCCACACCTGTGTTGCCCCCAGTGTATGGAAGTACACATGTTTGGCTACTTTCCGGATTTGTGGTGTTAATTCTTGAAAATCCCACCCTTTTTTTTTTCCTTCCAGGATTGGAGGTGGTTATTTCTGTACGACCAGGAAATGGACCTCTTCCAGAGAATCATGGCTTCAAGACAGTGAATTCCTTCTTGGAAATTTGAAAGCATATCGGTGCTTCAGCATAATAAATGAAAAACAAGTGTTATTTAGTTAGAGAAACAAGCTTGTAAGCTGTAAACGAAAAGTTCTTGGTTAAAGCACTTAATAATATTGGTGCCCGTTCATGAATATGGTTTTGTTCCAGTAATTGCATTTCTTGGCTGATAATTATGTATGTATTTCTTACTTTCGCCTTGATAGTTAAATAATACACAGAACTGGTCCCCAAAATAAACTCTCTGTACTGCTTTAGCCACGAATTATGGTTACTGTACTAGTTTGGTCTCGAATTTAGAAAAAAAAAATTAATTAGCCACTCTGCCAATGATCCTTTGACAGAATGGCCATTTCTACACTGCAACAATAACAGTTTCGAGTAATAGCGTCGAAGTTAAAAATTCAGGCTCCAAAGCAGTACAGTGATTATTGTTTGGGGCCATTGTGAAATTAACCATTTAATTCCAGGTATAATTTGAAAACAAAATTTGACGACGAGTTAGTGAGCTACTTACTTACGCTTAATACTATTCAGACAATGTAAGCTTGGCATGTACATTGCACCTTCAGCTTCTTACTAGTGCTCAAAAATCAAAATTTGTGTATATCAACATAAAAACGGCAGAAGGCATAAAGCAACGAAAAACTTGAAAACTGCAACTCTGAAAAAACGACATCAACTAAGGAGCATTTGGAATTGGCATCCCTGTCCTTGTCCCTGAACTAAGACAAATATTTTATGTACTAAACATAATCAACTGAAAAATCACACCCAAAAAGCATAATTGAAGAGTAGAAATAAATTTGAAATCTTTTGCTCAAGTACAACCATAACTTAGACAATTTACTTCATGCGGTTGTTTACCGGCCTGCATAATTAGCCACTCTGTATATCCAAACTTTGAGCACAATATTCCTTCTGTTGATCAGCTCAAAGACGCAAACGTCTCCTTCTTCCAAATCATTTTCCCTAAAAAATCCACACCACCCTCTGATTATTCTCTTAGCACTTGAACTTGAACTAGGTTTAGAAGCATTGCAGGTGCAGCTAACAATGCATTGGTCTCCATTAGGTGCCTCCAGAGTTATGAGTTCAGAAGAGGTCCGCAAGTACTTCTTCGAGAAATCCGCAGGCACGTACTGCTCAAACAAGAATCAAATAAGAATGAAAAGAAACTTGAGTTAATGAATTCAGTGAGTCAATGGAGTGAAAAACCGAAAAAAAAAAATTTGAAAATGCATAGCTACTAATGGTCATGTTCTCACCAGATAGTTAATATTATGTGGCTTTAAAATAACCATGAAAGAAGGATTCTTCATCTTCACCTTCTCTGAATTCTCCGGCTTCACAAATCTTCTTTTCTTGGTATGACGCAAAACAACACTATTCACGCACCTCGAAATTTGTACCACTTCGAAACATAGCAATATTATATATCAAAACTTGTTTCTCGTCCTCACTAAATCCAAATTTGAAATCAGAATTCAATTTCGAGATCCCGAGCTTTAAACAGGCTTTAAATCCGAGAATTACAAAAATATCTCTTTTTAGAATTAATTTGAAAATGTCCACTTTTTCCAAAGTATTTAGAAAAATATCAACTTTGTTGAAAAGTTACAAAAATACCTTTTTTCTAAAAAAATTTCAGAAAGAATCATTATCACAGAATTACTTAGGAAAATATAACTTTCGTAAATATTTGAAAAATTATCAACTTTGCTAATTATTTATAAAATTGTCATTTTTGTATAAATAATTCAAAAAATAACACTTTTTAAATTTCAACCTAAAGTCTAATCTCACTAGTAACAGATTTCTAACCCAACACTGTTTTGGTTTGCAAGAATACAACTTTTTATTCTGAATTAGAAAAATACTATATTTTTCAATTCAAAAATTAACATGCTTTCGGATATCATTTTTACTTTTACCAACCGTAATTATTCATGATTTTTAACTTTCTTTCACTTCAAATAATTATCTCGGGTAAAATAATTACCTAACGAAATAATTATAAAAATATCAGTTTTAAGAAACTTTGGTAAAACGGCCCAAACAGTGAAAATCTTACCGATGGTGAGTTAAGGGCCGAAAGTGGTTGAAAAATGACGACGACGACGAGACAAATCCAACGGTACCATCGGTCTCGCGAAAGGAGATCTGATGAAGCTCCGGTGGCCAAAAAACCTCACTGTGGCCGGAAACTTCAAGGTGGCCAATCTCCATTTTTCGGCGACGAAATCCGGCGAGACTCAGTGGCATGGCTTCGTCGTAGGCTGAGGAAGATGGTGGGCTGGTGCGTCGGGCGATCAGAGTTACGATGTGCCGGCGGCGAAGTTTTGAAATTTCGGTACTCTTTTTCTCTATCGGGGACCTCTCTTGAAGAAGATGAGGAAATGGAGGGATTTAAATACAATTTCTGGAAACTGCTGATATAATAAAATATTTTAAATATTTTGATTTAATATTCCAAAAATTGATATTTACCAAAATGCTTTGACTGCAAAATTACCCTTTTGCCCATTTTAAAATAATGATTTAACACAAACTAATCAAAATTTTAATTAAAAAAAATAAGTATAAAGAAATACACCTTGTAGTGTTATATATGTATATATATGTCTTGAGTAGCATATAGAATTAGAGTCACCCAAAACAAAGAAAAATTTTTCCGATTCTAATTTCCTCCTCTCAATTTTAGTTTAGAAAATTGAATAAAAAATAAAAGTTAAAAATTAAGTGAGTCTTAAGTTGGGGGAAAATTAAAGTAAGAATTCGTATGTTACATAGGAATAAAACTAGAAATAAAAATCTCAATAGGACCAAAATAGAATAAAATCTTATATTGTACTAAACTATGAAATAAAAAAAATTAAAAGGATATACTGACAATAATATCTCGCATATTAAAAATAGGGATAAACTTATAAATAAAATTCTCAAAGGGACCAAAATAGAAAATAAAATTTCAAATAGTACTAAAAAATTAATTAAAAATTTTTAGAGGGGCAATGGCCCCCACTGTTAAGGAAATAACCTCCCTAGTAGGTATGCAAAATTGCGAAAGTGATAAATAAAGCGAAATAAGAAGACATACAATTTACGTGGTTCACTAATTTGGCTACGTCCACGGGACTACTGCATATCTTTCACTATAGGGAGAAAAATTTACACAGTATTTATAATACTCACAACTTATAACCCTGACCCCAATTACACTCAAGAATTTTTCTCACAAAAATTCTCTCAAGAACTTCTTAGTTGAAGCTCTTTCTTTATCTCTCTATATTGATGACACATTTATTTCGCTGTAATCATAATCGGAATAAATAAAAGGGAAAATGAATGGGAATAAAATAGAAGGGTATGAAAATCATTATTTATAGTATGTTATTTACTTTAAACTAACAGCAATGGGAATCATATTCATTAGAATATTATTCATTTATTTACGTAACCCAGGAAAAGTAATGGGAATGTGTTATATTTACTAAATTATCCTTTTAAATGCATGTACGATTTAAAGTGGATAGATTTTTTGGGGTAAAATTGTATTTTATAATTTTAATAATTAAAAAAAGAAAAAGAGTGTTTACGGGTAATCAGTTTATCGGTATTCAGACTCCTTAGGGTGTTAGTGGGGGAAGTATTTCCATTCTTTTCTCCTAAATTTATGTGGGTCCCACATATTTTCCTCTTTCCCATATTTTAGTAAACCTTTGTATGGGAATCATTACCCCATATACTATTTCCATTACTCTTTAGTAAACATGCCATAAGATTATTTCTCTTTTTTTGGGATGAAAAATGGAATTGTGAAGGGGTCTATTAATAGGCTAAAATCTTTCCCTTTCACATGGTTGGTAGCCTACAATGACTGCCCGTTGTCAACAAAAATGAGCTTGGATAGTAGGAGCAAAAAACACATGTTCTTTTCATTATCAAAAAATATGGCTGGTCATTATTTTTGACTGCCCACATTTGTTTTTTGACAATTTGACTGCCCAATTCTTTGACAATCTCCCACTTGAAGACTTGATTTCAATCAGTCTTCATACATCATGATCAATGCAATCCATCTCTCCTCTTCATACTTGCATGCCAACTGAAGTTGAACATAACTTCAGTTTATCAATGGTCACCATCTTCGTTAGCATATCTGCAAGATTCTTGCTTCCTGGAATCTTATCAAGCATTAAGACTCTATCTTCTAAAGCTAATCTGATGAAGTGATACCGTACTTGTATATGCTTTGTTCTGGCATGAAAAAGGAGATTTCTTGCTAAGTGAATTGCACTCTGGCTGTCACAATACAATATATTCTTTTCTTGCTTATGACCTAGTTCCTCCAAGAAAGACTTTAACCATATTATCTCTTTGCAAGCTTCTGTTACAGCAACGTACTCTGTCTCGGTAGTTGAAAGTACAACAATCTTTTGTAACTTGGAAACCCAACTAACTATTGTACCTTGAGTGTACACGTATCCAGTAGTACTCTTACTGCCATCTAAATCACCAGCCATATCAGCATCCATATAGCCTTGTAAGCCCAAACCTGTCTTTCTAAAATATAGGGCTTTGTTTGTAGTAATTCTCTAATATCTGAGAATCTACTTCACTGCTTCCCAGTGCTGTTTTCCAGGATTACTCATATACCGGCTCACAAGTCCCATTGCATGGGCTATATCCGGCCTAGTATATACCATGGCATACATAAGACTACCAATAGTAGACGCATAAAGTACCTTCGCCATGTAGGTCTGCTCCTCCTCCGTCGAGGGTGACTGCTCTTTAGTTAGTTTGAAGTGACTAGTATTAACTCCATAAAATTGGAGTTATCTAGTGCTAATTTACCTTAAGTTTTGCTATGTATTTGTTCATATTAAGTTCTTTCAATTATTTTTCTTGTTATTTTAATATTTTGCATGTTTATGTATATAGAGAATAAAATAAGGGTATTTGATATGAATTAAGGTGAATTTGTATCTCCCAAATAGGTTTTTTAAATCATTGGAATCGAAGTTGAATCCAATATGGTCGTAATGCAATAAAAATGAGGCGATTCGAAGCTCAATCGATGAAATGGCGAAATCGGGAAGCTGAGGCACCAAATCAGTGGAAAAGTGGTGCTGCAGTGCCAACTTTCGGGAATGTTTGGCGCCGCGGCGCCATCCCCTGCATCCTGAGTCGATAATTGACAGCCGAGATCAACTTTTTAATAATCCAAAGGTCCAGATTTGGCCTGCCTTAGGTTTGCACAAGCCACCTCTTTAAAACCCTATCTTTAGGGTTGAAAAAGGTATGTTGGGATAGGGAGAAAGAGAAGGAGGCAGCCATAGAAGGAGAAGAAGAAGAGGAAGAAGAAGAAGAAGTAGAAGAAGATATGCTCCAATCCTCCATTTCTTGATTTCCTCCACAGCATCAACACCATCCTTTGTTCATACCATCTTTTCTTCATCTTCTTGTGAGTATTTATTTGTATTTTCCATATTTAGAAAGTGATATTATTGTGAGCAAATATTTGAGAGAGGAATCAAGAGAGCAAGAACCAACTTTGGAAGAGGAGATTGACAACCTCTATTTACAACTTCAAGCTCTTCAAAGAGGGAGAATTCTAAAACTCTTTTCCCTTTGATATTTTGTATTTCTTGAATTCGTTGTATAAAAATGTTATTGTTCTCAATTTATATTATGAACTAAATATTTTTTTATCTATTTTTATTATGTGAACTAACCTAGTATCTTGTGTTTATTTATTTCTCTCTTTTTTTATTAATCAAATCCATTGTTGGGTTACTTGTTTTACCTTATGCTTATTGCTTCTATTTAATTGATCACTAAATAGATTGTTGAGTGAAATTTCTATGAGCTTGGAAAAGGGATCAGAAATTTGGACTTAGGTAAAACAACATAAGATTACCTAGATTGGAGTAAGTTTGTATAGGACAGGAATTTACCTATGTGACTTGTACAACCTTTGTGTGAGAATAACCAAATTTAATGAATTTAGTCAATTTATGTTAGGAGTAATATATTAGCTTGTCTAGATATTTTCACTTATGTCTTGAAAAAGAGTTTGTGAATACATTCAAATTCTTGGTTGACAATTCTAGTGGATTAATTAGTATAAGAGGAGAATTAGGATATTGTGTGTTTAAAGAATGGTTGGAGAATTAGTAAACCTAGATATTTTTCTTATTGCTTGCTTTTATTCATTTTGCATTCTAGTTTAGTTGCTTTGTTTTATTTCATCAAAATCTATATTTCAGTTGTTTGGATAAAGTTAGAATTGAGATAATTTTAATATTTAGCTTAGACTTAGTAATCAATCCTCGTAGGTTCGACACTCTTAACTCCTAAATCTATATTACTTGTGACCGTGTATGCTTGCACAGGAGTATGTGAGTATAATTTATAGTTGCATATTCCAACCAACAAGTTTTTGGTGCCGTTGCCAGGGATTGAGACACTATTTCTTTGTTAATATTAATACAAATCAATTTTAGCTTTGATACAAACTTTTCATTTATTTATTTATTTATTTTTTATTTTAGGTACTCGTCAATGGCATACTATGGTTATTATGGAGGTGGAGACATGATGGATACCGATTAACAATGGCACGAATCTCTCATGGTTTTGAACAATCAATTGAGCGAATTAAACAAAAAACTTGAAATTATGGAGTTGACCGCTCAAGTGAGTGAATTGACCAAGAGAATTGATGCCTTGGGTACACAAGCTTCCCAAAAACCTTTTGTAAATTGCCAACTATGTGGAGGAAGACACCCAAGGGAAGGATGCCCATACAACTTGCAATCGGTACACTTTGTTGCTAATGGCTATATGCAACAAAGTTACCCACACTTAAATTTCTATAATCCGAGTTGGGAGACATATGATGATTACTCTTGGTGTAACAATCAAGGTTGATCACCAAATTTCCACAACGAGCCTATGTTCACATTGGAGTTTTGTCATCAACCACCGATACAAGAAGAGAAGCCACTATTAGAGAAGGTGCTTGAGCACCACATAAGAAGAATGGATGTATACCTCCCCAAGCAAGAGGAAAAACTATCCTTGAAAGACATGATGATGCAACAAATATAAAGAATGGATGCTTTCCTCTAAGAGCAAGAGGCCTCAATCCGAAATTTTACCAAGTAGGCCATCTTGCTACAATCATCAACCATCCGAAGGCACGTTTTATAGCAACACCGACTCGACTCTGGAGGAGAAATATTGTACTACTACAACTTGTAGTGGTTTGTATGATGATGAGTCGATGTTTGAGCTTTAAGAAGAAGAGAGAGGTGGGAGAAATGCCACTATGTAAAGAGATGTGGAGCAATATGTGAATATCAACACCACATCCTTTGAAGAATCTAATCCCAAGGCCACCATTGATAAGAAAGCTTCTAATTGAAGACCTTGGAAAGGAATTTTCTCATCCACAACCACTAAATCAACAATTTCTAACAAGTGGACCATTGATAACTCATTCTCACTATTTCTTTTCTCCTAATTATGGATATAAGTGTTGCATTCTAAAGCTAGGAGCCCAAAAAACCACATTTATGCATTGGGATGGTCAATTGATGATATAAAAGGTAGACCTCATTTGGTCTCAACTTATGGATGAGCCACAAGTAAAAAGGCAAGCCGAGGCCTTTAATTCAAACGCTTCTTGGGAGGCAACCCAAGTATTTCTTTTCATTTTTGGTATGTTGAGCAATCCAAGGAGTTGGTGCCACTTCAAGGAGATCAAGCTTCATGGCTATGTGCCAACGAGAGGAGTATCCCTAAACTCATTCTTTTGTTCTTTAATTTTCCAATATTTTGCATGCTAAGTTTTGGGGAGTGGGGGGGAGGGGGGGAGGAGTAAACCTTGTTGGATTGGGCTTGTGTTTGTTTGTTTATTGTTGTGTGTTTATTTTCCTAGTTATGTGATTGTATATTTGAATAATTAGAGGTATTTTATGCTTTCTTTGATGATTACCATATTCCAATGATAAGAACTTAGGACGAATTTGTGCATAACTTGTTGAAAAATGTGGATATTGGCTTAGTCTTATAGATAATTCTCGTGTTAGTTCCATTTTGATTATGAAAGTCTATATTAGATACAATGCCTTGATCTTTGATTTGTGTGTGAATATAGAGAATGTTTATATGAATATGAAATTTTGTTATCTCACAAGTGCTAGAATTTGCTTAATAATCTATTGAGGCGAAATCCTAGATAGCATTTCACCAAGGAGAGTATTTAGGCAATCTTTGGACCGTTTGAGCTTTTCAAGCTAACCATGATATATTTTATCCCTAGACCCATTTTGAGCCTTGTAATGCCTTTTCTTTTTTAATCACATATATATTATTCTAGCCTAAAATAATATCATTCAACTTTTACCCCTTGAGCATATTGTTTATTTTTATTGAATTATTTTGAGCTATACTATGTTATGAGAGGATGAGTGGAGTTTAATTGGAAAAAAAAAAGAGTTACGCACTTGTTCATGAAGAAAAGAAATAAGTTTGGGGGTATGTAACTCAACAAAAATAAAAAAAAAATGAAATAAATGTTGGGCTAAGTGTGGGTGGAAGAAAGAAAAATTGTGAGTTAGTAGTGTATTGCTTGGTGTGAAAGAATAGCTCTACATAAGTCTTAGAATTAATGTGCTTAAGGGTGATTTGAGCTCACTTTTTCTAAATCATCATACCTTCACCTAAACCAACATTACAAGTTTAATGAAGACCTTTCGATCATTGGTGTTATTGTTGGAATTGCCTAACACTTAGGGCAAAAATATACATGCATCAAAAACTTGTTGCGGATTTTATAATATAGCTACGCAAGTGCACGTGTCGGTACAAGTAATATAGTAGTGAGTGAGTATCGTCTCCACAGGGATTGATTACCAAAATTATTTGTAAAAATCTAAATTCCAAAAGAGCTAAATTAATGAATGAGAGATATCAATTTGTGAATGAAATAGCAACAATTAAAAGATGCAAACAAGAATGTAAATGATGAGCAGAAAATAATAAGATCTAATCAAATGAATGTGAATCAGTGGTGTGGATAAGCTGGGATTATTGAATCCTCCTTGGTTATAAATCTGGGTTGAGTTGGTGCAGCAACGCCTACGGCAAAAATCACTCCAGTAACCGAAAATTCATTCTGCACATATTAATCTTCCGAATTCAATATGTTTAAAGTTCTTTCAACCAGATTTAACATATTCCTATGCTAACCCAGTTCTCAAAACATCATTTATAGTATCAATTCTCAATGGGTTTACATGGTAACAATATATTCCTATACCATTACTAATTCAAAGATCTACTAAAGAGATGATTGAATCATGCATCATTCAAGCTAAATCTAACTAAGATTAACCTTTCTAGAATTAATCCTAATTTGTGTATCCTGATATTGATGGCCAAGCAATAAAAGGAAGTAGTAATGAAGCTTACTTGAACAAACTAGAGTAAAAATACCATAAACATTGAAAACAACTTTAATCCATCATTACAACCTCAGATTCATCATAATCCCAGCTAAGAAAGCTTAGCTCATAGTTGGAAATATAAAAATCAGCATCCTAAAGTATTCCATTGATTACAGAAAGCTCAAGAAAAGAAAAAGGAATTAAATACAAAGAAGACTAAAAGAAGTATGAAAATGCTAGCTGGACGATGGAGGTTTAGCTCCTTGCAGCTGCTAGTACGCCTCATCCTTCGTCCTTTCTTCTCTGTACTGTTTCCTCTCTCTGTTTCTTTCCTTTTCCGTATTCTGCTCTAGCTCAGCCGCCACCACCCTCTCCTTCTTCTTACAGTACTCTTTTCCTTTTATATTAGGGTGAGTAATGTACCCTAGCACACGTGTCAGCCAAATAGAGGAGTGAGGACCACTTTTCTTCAT
>JXTC01000003.1:3027282-3061355 GCA_002914845.1 Trema orientale
TAATCTAGCAAATATCATAATTGCATATAAGAGAAAGTTGTTTATACTCAAAGGGTATAATTGGAAATCTGCTTTTTAGGGCAAATATCCCAACAATTATGTTTATTTAAATTAGTGGAGATGGATTTGAAAACAAACTTATGGAACTTAATTAATGTCTTTGATATTTGTGCTTAATACATATTTGCATAAAATTATCTGGATTCGACACAATGATAGGAGAAAGGCATACATACACACATATACGGAAAATTCAATTTGAAATGGGACGTGCTCTCGAGTTATTCTTAATACGTAGCCAATATTTGCACTTTTCTTTAAGTTATACTATTTTGTGTGCTTTGAGGAACCAATTGGAAATCATCAGTGTCAATACATTACCTCTTATATATTTTTAGGTATTTTTCTTTTTCTTTTGCACGAGAACTAGCAAAATCTTAAGTTTGGGGGTGTGTTAACTCCATAAAATTAGAGTTATCTAGTGCTAATTTACCTTAAGTTTTGCAATGTTTTTGTTTATATTAAGTTCTTTCAATTGGTTTTCTTGTTATTTTGATGTTTTGTATGTTTATATATATAGAGAATGAAATAAGGGTATTTCATGTGAATTAAGGTGAATTTGTACCACCCAAATAGATTTTTCAAACCATTAGGATTGAAGTTAAATCTGATACGGTCGTAACGCAATAAAAATGGGGTGATTCGGAGCTCAAACGAAGAAATGGCGCACCCGGGAAGCCGAGACGCCAAACCAACGGAAAAGTGGCACTGCATCGCCAACTCTCGGGAATTTTTGGCACCGCGGCGCTATCCCCTGCATCCTGAGTCGATAATTGACGGCTAAGATCAACTTTTTAATGATCCAAAGGTCCAGATTCGGCCTGCCTTAGGTTTGCACGAGGCACCTCTTTAAAACCCTATCTTTAGGATTGAAAGAGGTATATTGGGATAGAGAGAAAGAGAGGGAGGCAGCGATGGAAGGAGAAGAAGAAGAGGAAGAAGAAGAAGAAGATATGCTCCAATCCTCTATTTCTTGATTTTCTTTACTACATCAATACCATCCTTTGTTCATACCATCTTTTCTTCAATTTCTTGTGAGTATTCATTTATATTTTCTATATTTAGAGAGTGATATTATTGAGAGCAAATATTTGAGAGAGGAATCAACAGAGCAAGAACCAACCTTGGAGAGGAGATTGACAACCTCCATTTACACCTTCAAGCTCTTCAAAGAGGGGGAATTCTAAATCTCTTTTCCCTTTGATATTTTGTATTTCTTGAATTCATTGTATGAAAATGTTATTGTTCTCAATTTATATTATGAACTAAATATTTTTTTGTCCAGTTTTACTATGTGAACTAACCTAGTATCTTGTGTTTGTTTATTTCTCTCCTCTTTTATTAATCAAATTCATTATTGAATTATTTATTTTACCTTATGCTTATTGCTTCTATTTAATTGATCATTAAATAGATTGTTGAGTGAAATTTTTATGAGCTTAGGAAAGGGATTAAAATTTTGGAGTAAAATTTTGGACTTATATAAAACAATATAAGATTACCTAGTTTGGGATAAGTTTGCATAGGATAGGAATATATCTATGTCACTTATGCAACCTATGTGCGAGAATAACCAAACTTAATGAATCTAGTCAATTTATATTAGGAGTAACATATTAGCTTGTCTAGATGTTTTCACTTATGTCTTGAAAAAGAGTTTGTGAATACATTCAAATTCTCAGTTGACAACTCTAGTAAATTAATTAGTATAAGGGGGGAATTAGGATATTGTATGTTTAAAGAATGGTTGGAGAATTAGTAAATCTAGACATTTTTCTTATTACTTGCTTTCATTCATTTTGCATGCTAGCTTAGTTGCTTTGTTTTATTTTATCAAAATCTAGATTTCGGTTGTTTGGATAAAGTTAGAATTGAGATAATTTTAATACTTAGCTTAGACTTAGTAATCAATTCTCGTAGGTTCGACACTCTTAACTCCTAAATCTATGTTACTTATGACTGTGCGCGCTTGCATAGGAGTGTGTGAGTATAATTTATAGTTGCACATTCTGACCAACAACTAGCCAAAGGAGTACTCACAGGCTTTGCTCTGTCCATGTTGAATATGTTAAGCACCTTCTCTATATATTCTTCTTGTAATAGCTTCAATGTCCCATTCACTCTGTCTCTAAAAGTTCTCATCCCAAGGATTTGCTCTGCTGCTCCTAAGTCCTTTATTGAGAATTCTTTTGACAATTCTTTCTTGAGCTTGTCAATTTCCTCTATGCAAGCTCCAGCAATTAACATATCATCTACATATAGAGGTAGAATGATGTAAGAATTATCAAACCTCTTCACATAGCGGCAATGATCTGTCTGGCATCTCAAGTACCCATTGTTACTCATAAATCTGTCAAACTTCTTGTACCACTGTCTTGGAGCTTGTTTAAAACCATACAAGCTCTTTTGAAATTTGTACACTAGTTTCTCCTTTCCTTGTACTTCGAAACCTTGTAGCTGTTTCATATAAATTTCTTCCTCCATCATGGAGAAACGTTGTTTTGACATCTTGCTGTTGGAATAATGTCCTATAAAGCAGTTTATTATTTTGACATTATAAACAATTTATTATCGGATTATTTGTTATCTATTTATTGTTAATAAATTCCATGCTATGAATTTTATTTCATTTATGTCCCATTGATATACATGTGATGTGTATGTTTATCTTATGCAAACATCTAAAAGATTCTGAGACATATAATGAGTAATGAAGAATAATTCGTATGATGAGTTCATATATGGGAGACATTATATTCTTTATATCATTATGTCTAAATTAAATTGTTCGCATTCTGCATATTGAAGATGGAATACTTTACTATACCATAGAATGTAGTGTTGTTTATTTAATTAATGAAGTCTTCAGATAGAAACACTAGTGTGTTATAAGAAAGTTACAACGGCATCGAACATGACTTAGTAAATTAGAATTTAAGGTTAAGTGCCGTAACTCAAATTTCTAATTTCACTAGTCTAGCACTATTGTAGAAGACCTTAATCCTAGTGATTAACGAACTTACTTTCATGTGTTTTGTCTTTTTGAGTTACTAAAGGACTAGTTCCGATTTATGGTTCAAACTCTGGTATCTTAGAAGATAAGGTATATGAATTATGTAGAACGTTTTCATGATGGACACCATGCATATGATGTCACTTTGAATTTTTTCAAGTACTTGGATAATATAAACCAGAGCTCCGGTATTCACTATGTGAATTTGACTGTGTTGGTATAAGCAGATACAAACACCGTAGTTAATTATTATCCATTAGATAAAAAATGACAACTTAAAGGTAAATATGTACTATAGGGGTAATACGGTAATTTTACCCTACCAGTACGACATTGTATAGGGGGTATGTCTGTAGGTATAATATATGCTAAATGGATCAAGCTAATTGATTGTTAATAAGCTTCACAGAAAATAAAAATGACATTTAGTCCAAGAGTTCAATATTGGGCCTATAGTGGTGTGCCCCAATATTAATGGACAAGGCCCAATCATAATTAAAAGTTAATTATAATAGTGGGTATATGATCCATTGGAGCTTGGGCTTTATAGATCCATCTAGTCCCCTGTCTAGCTCAAATTAAAGCCCAATAGTTATTTGATGATCAGTTGAGCCTAACAAGCCCAATAAGCCCATTAAAGTTTACTAATCTCTCTATATAGTTAAGAGAAAAGTTCTCTAACTGTACAATTAAGTGTTACACGTGAAACACCCCCTTGAGAAGATAGTGTCACACAAAAACCAGAGAGAAGAAGAGTAGAGAAAAATCAGCCACACTAGGGGATTCACTGTCCTTGGTGTTTCAGCCATCCCGGAGAAATCAGTTCGAGAAGATTGTCTTCTTGTTCATCTGGGATCTTTTTATTGGGAATCAAGAAGGTGACTATCCACCGGATCAATCAAATGGCTTTCAAGAATAGACAGGAAGACGAGAAAGTTATGGAGAGAGTCCGGATATTGTTCTTGTCTAGATGAAGAGTTAATTTATGTTAGATCATGATCCGAAAGATTTTGTAAATAGAAAAATTTTAAATGACCAATTCCGTCGCGTTTCTTAATTTTACAAAACTATGGTGTTCTTGAAAATGATTTTATGAAAATATTTTCCAGGAATTTATTCCAGTAAACACCAGCACTAGCTGCTCTAGATACAGGTCTTCCTCAGACACAAACCCAAGTACTGTTCTGATTGTAGTCAGTTTGACCACTGGAGAGAAAATTTCGGTGTAGTCAATACTTTCTTTCTGCTGAAAACCTTTTATAATAAGTTTTACCTTGTACCGTTTGCTACCATTATACTCTTCCTTTATTCGGTAGACCCACTTATTGTGCAGTGCATTCTTTTCTTTTGGTAGTTCAACCAACTCCCATGTTTGATTGGATGACAATGAATCCATCTCATCTTTCATGGCTAACTCCCACTTGATTGACTTATCATCCTGTACAACCTCTTTATAAATTTCTAGCTCTCCTCTATCAGTCAACAAAAATATAATACAGTGCAGGAGAATATCTTTGTGGCGGTCAAGTAGTTCTAGAGGATCTCTTGAGTTCAATTACAGAAGTTTGTGGATCCGTCTCGAGAGCTACAACTTTTAATTTTCCTGGGCGTTACTCTTCACCACATCTACTGGTATGTTATTCAATGACACTTCGTCTATCTTTTTGACTTCAGGACATGCATCATTGGCTCTGATGCCCATTCTATCCTTGTACAACACATCCTCATTAAAGATAACATCTTTGCTCCTGATAATCTTCCGACTTTGGTTATCCCAGAAACGATAACCAAACTAATCGTTACCATAATTGACAAACTAGCACTTTTTTGATTTTGGATCAAGCTTACTTCGACTAGTAGAGTCGATATGAATATAGGATAAACAACCGAAAACTTTCAAGAAAAAAAGTTTTACCTCTTTACCGCTCTAAACATCTTTTGGTATTTTGAAATTAAGAGGTGTTGAAGGTCCCCCTATTGATCAAAAATGCTGCAGTGTTAACTGCTTCAGCCCATAACATTTTCGGAAATCTAGCATGTAACCTCATGCTCCTGACACATTCATTTAGGGTTCTATCATCCTCTTAGCTATACTATTCTATTGTGGTTTTCCCCGAATAGTTTTCTCCATCTCGATCCCATTGAGTGCACAATATCTCTTGAATTCATCATCTTCATATTCTCCTCCATTATCAGATCGTAAATACTTTACTTTCAAATTGGTCTCATTTTCTACCACGGCTCTCCACTTCTTAAAGGTGTCATAGACATCAGATTTATTTTTTAAGAAATAAACCCATACCGTTCTGTTCGAATCGTCAATGAGAGTGACATAATATCTTGAGCTTCCAAGTGATATCACAGGGGATGGTCCCAATATGTCTATATAGACCAGCTCTAACTTTACCGCACGCGGTTCTCTTCTGCCTTTTGGAAAGCTTATCCTTTTCTATTTGCAAAGATACAGCTTTCACAGAGACTATGCTCAACTAACTTCAACTCCGGTAGCTTTTTTTTTGACAGCATCACCTCCGTTCCCTTCTTGCTCATATCCCCAAGTCTACGGTACCATAGATTTGAATTAACACCGGTATTTATAGCTCCTAGTGCATCTCTGCAACTGGAAGTCATATAGAGAGTCCCAGTTTTGTTTCCTCGAGCAATAACTATGGCCCCTTTGCTGACATTCCATGAGCCATTAGAAAAGGTCACATTATATCCATCATCATCAAGCTGTCCCACCGAGATAAGATTCCTCATCACACCTGGTACATACTTTACTTTCTGGATTTTTACGCCGATATGTTTGACATCTTCAAACGAATATCACCCATACCAACAATTTCTAATAGTTTTCCATCGGCCAGGTACACCTTACCGAAATCACCAGAAACATAATTCTTGATAATTTCTCGGTGTACAGTGGTATGGAACGAGGCTCCTGAGTCTAAAACCCAAGAATCAATTAGACTATCAACAGATAATAATAAAGCCTCGTGTACCTCCTCAGTCACAGCATTGGTATTGTGTGAGTTGTCTTCCTTCTTTAGTGCTCTACGGTTCTTCTTTAAGTGGCCAGTCCTGCCACAGTTCTAGCACTCTAGTTTTCTTCCTGGCCTGGACTTGTCTCCACTATTCCTTGATTTGGACCTGCCACGACCTCGGTTAGAATTCCTCTTGTTATTTCTGCCCCTATTCTCGAGATTTAGGGCAGAACTCGATGATGTTTCTTTACCGGAATCTACTCTTCGCACTTCCTTGGTGAGAACTCGATCCCTTACATCATTGAACTACAACTTTTCTTTGCCAACAGAATTACTAACCGCCGCTCTCATAGGTTCCCAACTATTCGATAAAGACACCAAAAGAATGAGAGCACGAATTTCATCATCAAAATTGATTTCAACAGACATCAATTGTGAGACGATCGTGTTGAATTCATTGATGTGTGTTGTATCTGAAGCACCTTCTCCCATCTTTAAATTAAACAAATTCTTCATCAAATGAACTTTGTTATTTGTTGACGGTTTCTCATACATATCTGACCGAATACTCATCATCTCCACTGTAGTTTTTGCCTCTGCCACATTGTGAGTAATGTTCCTTGTTAGCGTCAATCGGATTACGCCTAACACCAGTCGATCAAGGACTTTCCACCCGTCATCCTCCATTTTCTCTGGTTTTATCCCTGACAGAGCTGATGCAATTTCTTGTTGTACAGATAATCTCTAATCTGTAATCTCCAGAATGAGAAATCTGAACCGTCAAATTTACTAATACCGGATCCTGATCCGTCTTCTCCAGCCATCGCTTCTTACTGTTGAATTTTCGTATAAGTGAACAGTATCATATACGTGAATAGTACCGTACGTATGAACAATACTCAATCTGGCGCTCTGGTATCAGTTGTTAAGGAAATAACCTCCCTAGTAGGTACTCAAAATTGCGAAAGTGATAAATAAAATAAAATAATAAGACACAATTTACGTGATTCTCCAATTTAGCTACGTCCACGGGACTACTGCATATATTTCACTATAGGGAAAAAAATTTACACAGTACTTATAATATTCACATCTTATAAACCTGACCCCAATTAAACCCAAGAATTTTTCTCACAAAAATTCTCTCAAGAACTTCTTAGTTGAAGCTCTTTCTTTATCTCTCTATATTGAGATTATTTCTCTTTTGTTAGGGATGCAAAATAAAGTTGTGAATGGGTCTATTTATAGGCCAAAACTTTTTCCCTTCATATAGTTCGTAGTCTATAATGTCTACCCATTGTCAACCAAAATGGGCTTAGATGGTAAGAGTAAAAAACACATGTTCTTTTCATTGTCAAAAAATGTGGCTGGTCACTATTTTTGACTGCCCACATTCTTTGACACCCACTTGCCTCCCCTTAGCTCCGCCCCCAAATATGATCACGATCGATTATCATTAGTATTAATAAAAGAACAAGACAGTAGGAATTCATGATTATGGCTTCATTTGGTTCACCAATTTTATACCATTCAAATACTATAGGACCTGTTTGTTTTACCTATTCTATTCCATTCAAATGGAAAACTCATTGAAATGGGTGTTTGTTTCAACAATTCCAGTTTTTCTATTCAAATGATCTTTTGGAATGGATGTTTATTTCAACAATTCATTTTTTTTCATTTAAATAATCCATCAGTTATATTAACTATTTGAATGAGTTGTTTGTGTCTTTAAATAAGAATGGATCTTAGGAGGTATTTTTGAATAGTCCATTCTAATGTCTCCTATTCTAATTACAACTCCTTCCACTTTATTTCACTTTAAATATCTCATTCTAATCATAATTCATTCCACAATTTCCATTTAAATACACTCATTCAAATAAATGAACTAAACGAGGCTTATGTTTTTCTAAAAATGATTATAGATTATATTCATTTTCTTTGCAATCCCTATCATAGCAAAGACTTTCTTTTTGGTGTTAAAATATATTTTCAGATCCTATTTGCAGACTTCATCATAGATGCAATTTTTCTTTTATAACTTGATTAAAAAAATTATTTAAGTTCCTGTCAACTCAGAGATTTGATACATTCTATGAATGTGTATGTATATGTGTATATTATATTGATTAGTAGGATTGAAAAATATTGAATGCATATAAATACAAAACAACATAATTCAGTCCAGCCATTTTTATGCTTTTTTTTTTTGTCAGTTAATTTTTATAAAATTTATATTTATGTGTGTACTAATTCTCATTTTTCAAAAAATAAAAATAAAAAGCTAAAAGACACACTACATGTGAGATCTACTTAAAACTTTTGTTGTAGTCTTACTATCTCAATTAATGTGTGGTGCTAAATAGCACAAAAGACCATAACATTTCTTTTTTTTCAAAGCACAAAGCTTAATATGTATTACGTTATTGCATGCTAAGATAATGTTTGAAATTAATTTGAAGATACAAATAAAGACTTTATAATTCTTTCAAAAATAAAGACTTTGTAACATGTACAAATACATAGAACTTGCAATACAACGAAATTCACTTGCTTAAATAGTTGCATTTATGTTATGCTCCCCCTGCAAATAGCACGAAATTGCAATTCATACAGTTTTCTTTTTTTTTTTTAATAATAATAATAATAATAATAATAAACTTGAACTCAATTTTTTGGAGAAAAATCCCTTAAAGTCCCCTAAAATTAGTTTTGATAGAAAAAAAAGTACTTTTTTTTTTTCTAATGATTAAGTCTGTATTCTTTTATTTTTGAATTTTATATCCCCGTTCTTAGATTTTTATTTCATGTTAATCCTTTTCAATCTTTCATGTCAAATACTGTTGTTAATTAGTATTTGCCTAAAATATGCTTATCTTAGCAGGGTAAAATTGGAAACAAAGAGAAATTATTATTTAAGGGGAAAAAAAAAGAGTTGGGTTATCATTTTCGTTCAAAATGGATATAAGAAATTGGAAAATTTTATATAGTTCTAATATGGATTTACTTTGGTTCAAGTATTCGTAAATCTAGAAGAGATATATATGAATATATTGTCAATTTTATGTTTTGTCGTTCGAATTTTATGGGACATATTACTAAAATTTTATATGGTTCTTATACGGATCTAATTTGGTCCAAGTATTCATATACCTCTCTTCTAAATGTATGAATACTTGGACAAAAATATATCTATATTAGAACGTTAAAAAAAATTTCAATTTCTTACCTCCATCTTAAATGAAACAATAACCCATTTTTTTTCAAATAATAATTTCTCTTTGTTTCTAATTTTACTACTGTTGAGATAAACACCTTTTGGACAAGTGTTAATTAACGGTAATTTTGAATAAAAAAAGATTAAAAACGAATTAACGTGAAATAAAAAAAATGATGATCTAAAAGCCACAAATGAAAGAATGAGGATTAAACCGTAAAAAAAACTAATAAAATTATTTTTATTTTCTAACAGATTTACTATTAGGGGATTTCAGGGGATTTCACTCTAAAAAATTAAATTCAAAGTTAATTTTATTAAATTGTTTGAATTCATGAAGAAGTATTTGTATTAAAAACATAACAAAAATTATAGGATTAAAAGATTACCTAAGTGGTGGACCCACAAGGTCGATTAATAAATCATTCTTGAGATAGATTGTTCATAAACTGAATTGTTATAAAACTCGACCACTACAATAGTGACATCTTGAATCATATGCTTACTTAAACGTTATAATCTCCAACTCATAGTGTAAAATAAAGAATGAAAAGAGTTTCCTCATGAATTCCGTTTAGTTCGAGATTTGTATTGGGTGGAGGATTGATTATCTTACTTGTCTTGCTCACTTTTATTTATTTTTTTATTTTGGTCATTCTCTCTTATAACAAAAAGTTGACGCATTTCCATTCCAAAATAAATAAATAAATGAAGAAAAAACTATCAATGGACAAAAGCCTATCTTTCTTGCTCTAAATAGGCGCATGACTTTCTCAACGTCTGTTATATACTTTTTGGCTAGAATCCATGTTATACAATTGATAAAATGATCTAAAAAAGAAAAGATGCCAAGTAAAGGAATAACCTCTTATGAAATAAAAACTAGAAAAGATAGGCCATATGTAAAAGTCGTGTGCTGTGCTAAGCACTCCATACTCATAAAAATTTGAAACTCGTATATCTAAATTTTGTTCCAAATCTCACACATTTTTTTAGTGTATGGTGATTGACTCTTTATTATTATTTTTTCAGGGTTTTGTGTAGGTATCATCTTATGTGAGTAAAAGAAAGAATAATGTAATAAAGCATTATTTGATACCCAATATAACATGATGTGTCAGTTTGTTATTAGATAATTTTGTTTACACTTTGGTGAATCCTTATAAGACTCAGTCTATTAATTAAAATCACATAGTAACAAATTGATACATTATTTGGTGTTAGACACCAATAGTGTCTCATTCATAGCATTACTCAAAAAGAAACATTCAAAGGCTAACATGTTATAATAAATATTTGCTTGAAGGGGATATATATTTATAACTCTAATTTCTATGATATATCTTGACTTAGATTAAAGATATATATATATATATATATATAAAATAAATATGGGTCATGTTACAATGGAGATTTTTGATTTTGCTCCATTGATGGGTACTTTCATTTGGACCATTGGATTTTAATCTGATGGTTATAATGATATTAGTAATTTTATCAAAAAATAAAAATCTAATTAAATATTTATTACTTAAAAAATTAGTAACCTATATGTGACTTATGAGTTGGAATTTTTTTTTTCCAATCCCTTTTTCATTGTTTTTCTTTTTTTCATTCTATTGTTTATTTTTATTAAAAAATAAATAAAAAAACAAGTAACCGTATATATATCTAGGTATTTTTTTTTCTAAAGAACTAATTGTATATATATTAAATTTTTTATTAAAAAATGAGTCCTTTTTTATAATTTCAAAACTAACATTATATATCCCCTAAAAAAAAACAACTAATGTTATGTATATATTCTTAAAAAAAAAAAAAAACTAACCGTTAATATAAAACTATTAAATACTAATTTTTTATCAAAATTTTTTCTTAAAAAAAAATTCTTTCTTTTTCATAATTTCAAAACTAATATTCTCTTTCATTATAAAAAAAAAAACTAACGTTACATCTCATATAAAAATAAAATTAACATTATTTATATACTCAAAAAAATTACTTATTCATATTAGTAGCATAATATGTTCAAATTAAATAAAATTTCAAAAATTAAACTTATAAGTTAAAATCAAAAAAAGAAAAGAAAAAAATAAAAAAGAAAAATAATTGAATAAAACATTAATTGATCAAAAATAGATGAAATTACTTGCTATTGTAGGTCATATTCAACTTGATAATTTTACCCATCCATGGAGCAAAAATAAAAATCTCCATTGAAACATCACCCAATAAGTATTTGTTTAGAGGGGATATATATTTATAACGAAATAGCTATATTTAATGATTATGATTCTTAGAGAAAAAAATAGATTTGTATTTTTTCAATGTACAAGTACTATACTAGAAAATCTTGAAATATTAATATAGATAGAAAATTTCTAAACCTTATGTCGTGTTTTGGGGATTGAAAAGAATAGAAAGACCATTTTTAAGCTTTATCGTAATCAAATTTATCATCCTTGGTAATTTTATAAATAGAAGAAACTATAACTGAAATAAATCTAAAATTATGGATTTAGAACTTCTAAAAAAAAAACTCTAATTACAACGAATATTTTCATAAAACGGCAAACGTTTTATAGTCGATGTATAAAAAAAAAAAAAAAAAAAAAGGTTCATTTAAGCACAGGTGTATAGAGAGGAGAAGTTCTTCCTTAAGTCCTATCAACCAAAACCATGTAGAGTAGATACATGAGTATAAATCTCTCATATGCTTATATGGGTGTTGTTAATGTTGTTAATTCGAGGATGTTGAACTTGTACAGCTCAGACAGACACCATGGACTATACATGTCAGTAGGTGGAAGTTTCAACTTTTGTACTTTGGTGGTGAGTAGCTAATGTGGTCCTCAATCCAGGGGACCAACTAAACTCTCTCTTCCTTCAACAACCTTGACTCTTTCTCTCTCTCTCTCTCTCTCTGAGTGGTACTAGTACTTTCAAATTTCAATTTTCTGAGCAACTTCATATACCCATTTGGAATTGGTTGGAGAGGGGACCAAATTATGAACCCCCCTTAAACTAAGTTGACTTCCTCTTTGGATATTTACTCACCAAATTCTCAAGCTTAATTTCAATTTTTGCTATATCACATAAGGTTTCTGTCCTTCACACACCACCACTCACTAAACTTGGATCTTTTTCTCACAACAAACCAAAATAGGTTTTTCCTTTTGTGAAAAGGAAACTCTAATTTAATTCCCAAACCCCCAATTCTAACCAATCTAAGACTTTACGTGACAGAAACTAATTAGCCGAAAAAACAAAACAAAAATTATATTTATAAAAATTTCACATAAGCTCATCTAAATTTCACAGAGAGAGGTTTTTTTTTTAATGATTTTATGGAAAAGTGGTGAAATTGTACAAATTGGAGCGAAGAAGATGGGATCCATACTCCGCCATTGATAATCATTATCATCTCAATCTCAAATTAAACACTCAAAATTACAATTTTTTTCTGGGTTTTAATTTTAAAAAAAAAGGTTAAAAATAATTATACTTACTTTTAATAATCTTCCCATTAATATAAAAATCATCCTCAAGACGGAGCTGCGGTGGAGCCAGAAACTCTGGGTGAAGTGACCGGGAACAGAGGCAGAAGCTGCGGCGGCTCCGCGGCGGCGCCTCTGGGCGTGGACATCGGCGAAGGGTGCAAGTAAAAACCCTTCTCGGCGATCGCCCTCTCTTCCTCCGACGACGAAGAATTGCCCCCCAACGACGGCGACGATGACATGGACTTGTCAAACGCGTCATCGTTCAAGGGCGTGACGGGGCTGAGAGTCAGGGACGGGAAATCGAGCAGGCTCGGGGACAAGATCTCGGGCTTCCGCGGCGAGAACCCGGAGCCGTTGGGAGCGAAATTGGGCATTAGGGTGTTGATCATGAGGCTGTTCTTGAGATTGGTATTGGCGTTGGTGTTGTTGCTGTTGTTGTTATTCCTCCTCTCGTAGAGTTTGAAGCCTTGTTTCTTGGGGGGTATGTTGAAACTCCTCTGTTCTTGGGGTTGCCTTGAAGGTGTTTGTTTAATTGTCTCAGTGGAGCCTGTGAGCATTTGAACGACTTGCTTGAAGTTGGAGGTGTCGGCTTGGACGAAGGTCGTTGGGTAAGGGTTGTTGGGGTCAGATCTGGGCGTGGTGGGTTTTGGGGTCTGAATTTGGACGCCATTGTTGCTGTTGCTGGTCATGTTGCCATTGTTCGTTGTGTTGGTGGTGGTGCTGGTGGGTGAGTTTGAGGGAGATGATGGGTTCTCTGCTCTCTCATTGGGTTTTGAGATGTTTTCCATTGATGGGTTTTTCTCTCTTTCTCTCTGTATTGTTATCCACCACCTCCTCCTCCTTCACCACCACTTCTACTTTCTCTTCTCTTGAGAGAGAGAGAGACAGAGAGTTAGTTTTGTGGTGGTTTGGGTGTAAGAAGAGATGCAAACAAACAAATAAGAGTGAGAAACAAGGCTTAGATGGAGAAAGTGAAAGGGTTTGCTTATTTGCTTGCTCTTTTGTTTTGTTGTGCTAACTTTCTGTTTCTCTCTCTAAGACAGTTTATCTCTCTATCCTTTCTTTATTAGTTTTTCTATTTTATTTTTATTTTTCTCCTCTTTAAATAAGAAGAAACGAATTCAGACAAAACTTATGAGAAGAATTTCGTACTCATTAGCTAGATACTTATAGGTCATCATCTTGCTCAAGCCATTTTTTTCTTTTAGTTTTTTGTCTAGTTTGCATGTTTACTACTTCCTTCCTTTGAAATGGTTTGATTTATTTATTTATGAAAATAAAAATGAAATGGGTTTTTATTTATTTGTCCTTTAATTTCCATTTGGGTTGGGGTCCTTGGGGACCCTGGATTTGATTGGCAAGAGAGAAAATTCTCAACTGTTTTGATTTAGTCATTGTTTAGTTTTAAATTTTAGCTCGTTTAGGTGTTTTAGGATTTAATAAGACTTTGAATTAGGAATTTTTGGCCATCACTATCATCTAGGCTATCAATGGCAATGTTATCAATTATGTCTGTGGTCTATGGTTTTTTGTTGTATTAGAATTTAGTGTATATATGAAATTATTTATGACGTATATTTTTAAATTGAGAAGTCATTTGACTTCAGAGCCCTGACTGCATAGACTGTTGTGTTCTGTGACGGGATTTGAGATGATGGAAACATTTGATCTTTGATCAGATTCATCAGAGGCCCATCCATTCATTGGATCATGCAATTAAAGCGGGTGCTTTACACGCTCCAATCAGATGACGTCTAAACAAGTTAACGTGGGTTCATATGGTTGGCAGGCTAAGTCTGGTAATAAAAACTTACGTAAATTCCACTATATTTTGTGGGCGCGTCTACAGTAGGACGTCCCTGCGTAGGGCCATGTCTATTCACCGTTTGATGGGAATTATAAACAGATTCTCCACAGATTCCCGTTATTCCCCACAGATTCCCATCAAACGGTGTATAAAGGGTGGCCCTACGTAAGGGCGCCCTTACTGTAGCCCTCCCCATATTTCGCCCATTCCATTCCATTGGAATGGAAAATCCATTTGAATGGGTGTTTGTTTCAACAACTCTAAATTTTTCATTCAAATGGTCTTTTAGAATGAGTGTTTGTTTTAACAATTTAATTTTTCCATTCAAATGGTTCATTAGTCACATCAACTATTTGAATGGATTTTTGTGTCTTGGATGAGAATGGAGGAGAAGATGTGTTTTTGAATGGTCCATTCCAATACTCCCATTCTAATTATAACCCATTCTATTATTTTTTCCATTCAAATGTCTTCCATTCCAATTATAACCCATTCCACAATTTCCATTCAAATACACACATTCAAATAGGCGAAACAAACGGGGCCATAATTTACATGTCTATTCTGAGATTTAAAAGAATGTATTTAGCGTGTCGCACGTTTAGCATAATGGTATTTACACTTACTTTCAATATGGAAGGTCTTGAATTCGAATTTCTACTACCTTAAAAGTGGAAAAAAAAAAATGGTATTTAGCACTCCTCAATCATGGAATTTAAAATAAAGAACGTTAAATTTACTATTTTTTTTACCTTTTTCTTTTACTATGTGTTATGTGAATTTTACTATACTTTATAACATTATTATAATGTAACATATTTTAGTGAAATTTATCGAAAATTCGGACGAAAGAAGAGTCTTAGCACTCCTCATCATAAAATGGCCAAATCTTCATGTGAAATATTGGATTGACTGTTGAAAAAAAGTACTTTTTTTAATCCAAAGATCGTAGTCTATATACCTAAAAAAAATATAAAGAAAAAAAAAAAAACAACAACAACAACACTTAAGTTTCGATTTTTTAATTAATATTGAATATTTTATACATAAGTTATAAATGGCCATTCAAATTGTCAATCACCTTAGTTTTAACTCTATCTTTTTACACCTTAATATTAAGAGGCTTATAGAAATATGACCAAATTTTAGGCCTAATTTCAGTAAATATCTTTTTGTCAATTGTTATAGCAAAATGTCCGGTATATATGCATATATACCAAGTGTAAAATTTTATATACCAAGTATAAAAAATTATATATCTAGTGCATTTCAGTACAGTAACTAAAAGTGGTAGATATGTGTATCTACTAAGTGTAAAAATATATATACCTGAACATTTAGCTATAAAATTTTAAAAATGGACATCTACATAATCAAATTTAAAATTATGGTCATCCACCTAAATTTCTCTAATATTAATCGTTGAATAATTTGCTTAGAAAAATTATTCTTAATTTGAGAGAGTAGGATTTCAGTTTAGGATTTTCCATGTTAAGAGAAAATGTAAAAATGTAAAGCCTTCTCCTAAAAAGAAATGGGTGTTTGTGTATTTTTCGGTTCAATTAAACTTTGGACGATCAAATCTTTAAGTAGGGTGGCTCTATTGCCACTTCTCTATTTGCTCTTCCCACTCTATTTCTAAACTCACCACTCCATTTACATTTAAAATTCAAATAATGCTTAATATACCTCTAATTATTCCTAAATTATCCTTCTAAATTAATTTTATCTTTTCTTTTTTCACCCACTTCTCCACTCCTTTTTTCCATTCTGTTGCCCTTTACCCACCTCTCTTCTTTTTTACTCTTTTCTTTTTCTGTGCTTCAACCTTCTTCAACCTACCAAAACCTAAGAGATCTTCTTCTCCTTTAATTAGTTTCTTACCCAAAAATATTTCACCTATATCTCCCTTTCCATTGTCTTTTTTTGCTTTTTATAGCACATTGCTACATTTCAATAATAATAATAATAATATTTAATTTTATAAGAATAACAGGTCACGATTTTCTCTTTTGGTTAAGTATTTGTTCATATGAATTATATCTTAATTTTACTTCCAAAATAACTTGAGGTTAATGAACATGCATACAGGCTTATTAGATCACCCATCATTCAACATCATAACATGACAATATTTTAAAAAAAAAATGCGATTTGAAGATTTGCCGTAAAGTTTTACAACTATATATACTGATCTATACAACATAATAGATTAGTCTTCAATAAATCTTAATTTTTAAAACAATACATCAACAAACCAGCATCCACTTAAGAGCAAATATCTCTCATTCTATATAAATTTTATGGGGAAAAAATCAAGCTAGGAGAGCCTGATATGTTACAAAATAAAACCCTAATTTGGTTTATCAAAAAAACTGTACTATATATGACTTTAGATAAAATCTTGGGAAAACAATAAGTTAGCTTCTATGTACACACATAATGTTGATCATATCTGAAATTACATAATAGTTATGTTCTTTTTTCTTAAAGAAATTTATTTTATCTCCAACAAGGATCTTCTTTTTAATTGTTAAAAGGTGTGTAAAGAGTGTTTATTTCTTTTTGTTAGAAAAGGATGTACTTAAAAGTAATTTCATTAAGGGTTATCTTTGTAATAGAAAATGTTAATAAAACGAAGTGCAGAGAGAACAAACAGAGGAGTAGTAATAGACCTACCTTTTTAAATATTAAACTCTTTTCATATATTCCACAATTAGTCTTATGATAAATATAACTATCAAATAAAAAACCTTGTCTTCTTTGGGACCTATACTGTAGGATTAAAAGAATTTATGAGTCTTATAACTTATGAAGGTCAAATTTTATAAATATATCAAAAAGTACTTGGAAATGTGAGAACATATTGTTCGTAAACATTAGCTATTACTTGTATGAATTTCTCTGTATCATATGCCAAAATTATGAGTCAAATATCTCTCTAGTGTTAATTGAGAGGAACAGAGAACTTTGTTGAAAAGAAAAAGAAAAATTATTTTCAGAGGAGAAACTTATTAATGATTTGACGGCATCATGTCAGTGCTTCAAAATTTCAAATATTTTCTATGGGATAATATAAAAAAAAAACCCCACTATTTCTGGTGTTTTATCAAAAATAAAATAAACCCATATTTATATTAAATTAGACATTCAATTTGTATTTTCCTATCAAATAGAACTAGATCCACACACTTAGTCAAAATTAGAATTACGATTTATTTGAAAAGATAATTTTACGTTTAAACTCATAAAACATACATTAAAAATAATAAATATTGAAACCACCTATTATTGTTTATTCTTTTAAAAAAATAATAATTTAAACCAAAATAATAATTATTAAAAATAAAAAATTTTGTCATTATTTTTATTTTTAATATTTAATTGTCTTGAATAGTTTAAACTCATTTTAATTTCAATAATTATTATTTTCACTTAAAATGTTTAAAGAAAACAAGATTTTTTTTTTAAAATTTTTTTTCATTCGCTCTCTCTTTTTTTTAAGTCTTAATTGTTTTCAATAATTTGAACTCTTGAAAAAAAAAAAGAACAAAACAAAATTTTTTTTAACTTTTGTCATTCTTTTTTTTTTTAATTGTTTTGAATAGATGAAATTCTTTTTACTTTTATAATTAATATTTTCACTTAAAATATTTTTTAAAAAAAAATAAAGAAAGATAAGAATAATTGGTTTTAATATCCATTAGTTTTAATATATATTTTATGAGTTTAAAGGGGACATTGTCATTTATAACAAGCTAAAGTTCTAATTTTGTCTAAATATATAGGCCCGGTCTTATTTGATAGGAAAACATAAATTGAAAATTTAATTTGATATTAAATAAAAATGTATGGCGTTTTTTTTTTTTTGATAAAATACTGAAGGTAATGGCTTTTTTTTTTTTTTTTGATATTATCCCTAGCTATTTTCTATTCTTATATAAAATATCCGATCTTTGGCACTTAGCAAGATAAGTTGTTACTAATAATAAAATAGAATAAAGATTATTCAAGCTTAAGAAAGGTGAAAATGAAAAATCTTTAAACTCCATGATAAGATTCGAAGCATAAAAAAGTGCACATTAAAGTATCTATAAACTTGGAATGATCCTAAATTCTGACGTTGTGGTAATACAATTAGGAATTATCAGAAACTAGAACAATACTTTATTTGATATTTTTTCATGTGATTCGGTTCGTTTTTCCACACAAGTGTTTTTCAACACTAAGCAATATTCAGATTCTATATAATTTTCACAGTAATCAAATCAAGGTTACTTAATTAATTAAGATGTTGTGTGCTACCACGTTAGCTAATTAATGGTTCTTGATTTAGATTAGACTTTTATTATATTATGCATAATAAAGTACAAGAGAATCAAATTCTTCTTATACGGTTGGTTGGGGTTAATGGAAGAGAAGAAAAAGAGGAATGGGGGGACCAAATTTCCATTATAAACTATTGGTTTGAAAAGGAGCTAGCTAATACATACAATTGTTAATTATAATAATAACCACCATTATTGTTGTTTATGCTCTATTGTACTTTGGAGTCTAAACTATAACGTCCAAATTATAGAGCATAAATATCTTCATTTATACGCAGGACTTAATTACTTAACACAATAACACATAATTAAAGGTCTAAATAGATGCTCCACTATTCATTCAAAAGGAATAATTCGAAAAAAATAAAATTAAAATTTACCCAGCAAAATCATGTCGACCAAATTAAATTGATCAATAGATTCAAGTTTCATTTTTTTTTTAATTTCCTATTATAGTGATTGAAAGCAAATTTAAGCTGGTATTACTGTATAGGCAAACATGAATACATAATACAAAAGCTGGTATTACTGTTCGGTAAAATTATGGTTAGCTTATTGGAAATCAGTTAGGGGAGGACTACTTTTTCAAATCTAATTCTCGCAAAGAATCATATCTCGACATGATTTTGGTACAACTTGGAAACATTATCCAAATTAAACTATAGAGTCGTTTTAGCAATGTTATGGGACCTGTGGTGCATAAAACCTCACATTAGAAACTTGTGAGACCACCATAAATTTTATCTGTAATGCAATATTTTTATTAATTTATGGTGCTTAGTACTATAAGTACTCTTTAATATTTGACTAGTCTCTAGTTCTTTGAAAAATGTAACAAGTAACATTAATGCTACAAAAATAAGAAAGTGAAAGTTACCCAATTAATTTTTACTTGGGTAAAAAAAAAAAAAACTGGAGTAAGAACAAGAATTGAAATATTGTATTGTAACTTAATGCTTTTTTTGTTTTTTATTTTTTATTGCCATCCAATTTCAAGTTTGAAAAATAAAAAAGAGACAAAACAAAAGTAGACGAAAATCTTCTGCGGGAAAATGTTACACTTCTAAATAAGGGAATAAATAGCCATCAATGAGGTCATGATCACAACAAAATTTATCAACCATCACGTGATTTTTATTTTTTTTTTAAATTTTCACTGTACTATAAGTTATGAAACATTCCATTGAGAAGTAATTATTAGAGCATATATGATCACAATCATATATGATCACAATCATTCATTGTATTTTTTTCCCACCACTCCCTTTAGACTTACGTACACATCACAAAGTCAAAAACCTCATCAATGCATTCAAGAATTTAACAAAGGAAAAAGACGAAATAAATAAAGAAGTAAAACTAGCTCAGTGTGGTGTGAAAAGAGAAAACGAACCATGTCTCATTATGATGGTAGGAACTAGATATTTTGAACCCAATTCAAAATGGAATATGAAATTTCAAATTATAGTTGAACATATGTTAAAGACTGTTGAAATAATTATACTAATTATTATGCTATAGGAAATAAAATACGAAAATGAAAATAAATTATTTCTCAAATTTTAGTTCCCTGAATTGGCAATGTCAATACTGCTAGGAACTACTTCAGAATGTTCCCTTACAACAAGCACCTGTGTTCCTTGATTCTTTTGGCCATACCTATATTTAATTGTAGAGCTAGCTAGAGAGGTTCAAATATATATATATATATATATATATATGTGTGTGTAAAATTAAGTTGTCATCAGTCAATAATTAGTTGGTAAAGACTTGTAATTAATACAAAACTAGGAATTCAATTTTTTCTTCTTTAAGGTTAAGCAAAAGAAAATAAAATGGGAAAAAAAGAAGAAGAAGAAGGGAGAGTACAACTTCTTGTGTTGCTTAATGATTAAAAACAAAGAAAAAAAGTGATTCTAAATTCTTATATAAGATACTTAAATGCACTGTTTCAAAAAAAGAAAAAGATACTTAAATGCACAGAAATTGATTAATAACATATATGCTTTTACATGAAACAATAGTAACAATATTTATTTATTAAGCAATATTAACATTTTTATAATATGGTATAATGTAGGGGGAAATTGGCCGGCTTGACTAAAGGCATAAACAAAGTGAATATTAGGTGGCAACTTTGGTAGTTCTTATGGCAGTGAAAGTTGATGACAAATTTTGGTTGAGAATCCCTACTTTGATCTTTGCTGACTTTGTAGGGTCCGCCTTCCTCTATGGTCAATGGTTAGGCACATGTTTTCATCTACAAATCCGACCAATTTATCTTTTATTTTTAAAACCCAAACTTAAAAAAAAGGAATATTAAAAAAAAAAACATTTCACAATAAATGTTTACTATAGTCTAATCAAAATAAAGTAATACGACAAAGTGTCTAATAAAAATTTGTTTGTTCTTAAGTGTTTACTATTCAAAAGGGCATGTACCTACACGTATAGGGCTAAGAGTAGAGTTGGAGCTGTCAATATGGAATTGGTTCTAATATGAAGGTGTCAAAAGGGATTTTTTTTTTTAATTGATTTATCTGTTTTCAAATCATAAGTTTAATTTTGGTGTCACAATTTATGTCTAATTATTGAATTGACGGCACATCTTAAAATGCGAACTACCTAATCAACTTTTAATTTAAACTCAATCATTTTTATTTAAATTTTTAACATGTTGTTCCATTTTTTTTTAGTGAGTGGATATGAATTGGGATATTAAATGTGGACATATTATTTGAATTCTTTGGAATTTCATATGAGTTGAACATTAATACAACTTATTATTAGAGGAATTAATTTATGTATTTAATTTTGCAATTATTTTGTTAGTTTTCTATTTGATTTCCTATACTTTGAATTGTAACAAGTCATTTGTGTGCATGAATTTTTTAGCTACTCGAGTGATAAGGAGCTTGTTCGAAGCTTGTCCAGGTCGAGATGTTCAAGCTGTTCGAAGACGAGCTGATCGAGAAGTGAGCAGATCGTCAGTTCGAGATTTTCTTAATTTAAACTGCTCGAATTCTGAGATATCCGCGGACAGTTTCGAGAAATCAGGATCAAATCTCTATAAAATCGAATATTTCCTGATTTTGTCTCATTTATTTTAATTAAAATTAAATATTTACTTGCTTTATCTGTAATGATCCCTTCTGCCTATAAATATTAAAAGTTACGTCAGAAAAAAAGATCAGACCCTCTTAAAAAAATTATTAGTGAATAACATAGATGACAATAGATGTAGGCTCTTTGTTCGTAAGGCTGAACCACTTTAAAAATTGTCTTTATTTTCATACAATTTCTAAATATACCAATTTTTGGTATTAATATCCTATTTTAAGGCAATTAGAAAGATTTAGAACCCTTAGGTGATTTAAATTAGGATTGGAAAACTAATCTAACTTAGATTTGTAATTGTGTATATATTCTCCTTTTCAGTCAATATAAATTAAGCCACTATTCTAAATCTCATACTTATCTTTAGCTTTATATCAGTTTGAATTTTTGGCTTTTGTATTTGAGTGGTATCACTTGCTCTCATGTTCTTTTTCAGTTCGGCATTAGTACTCTTTTGCTGTGGTTGGTCACTATACTCATGTAGTATTCCCTCCTTGCTTTAAAATGAGGGATATTGAGGATAAGCCAGCTCTTGAGTAGTTCATAAGAAATTGTTATTTAATGAGGAAAAAGTATTCATATTCCATGTTCGTTTTCTGAATCATATTTTATGTTATTGCTATGTGATTAGGATTGACAGAGAAGTTATTTTAATATTTCATTTATGCAATTGGGAATTACTCGATTAATATAAGAAAGGTTAACTGTAATTTGGTATCATATTTTGTCATATTCAGGATTTGGATTCATAATTTTGATCACCTACTAATATATCTTAATGCGTGATTGTGTTAATTTACGGATCATTTGACACATCGTGTTTTACTGTAAGATATAAATTGTGTTTAATATGGGTACACTAGTAGTAACCAATATTATGTATACCCTACTCCACAACTTATAATTCGACTTAGGAACCAAATCCTAAAAGAAGTCCCGGAGATATTTTATTTTACATTAAATCACAAAATCTGATTACTTCTGCATTGATGCTCTTACGGTGCTTTATTAGAGAGGCTGAGTCTCTGGTTTCAGGTAATATATTTAATTCTATGACAGAGCTTATGATTTTGAGGGAGTTTCGTGTTAGAGATAAGCCCTGGAAGGCGTTTAATATTATTGAAGTTGTCTGGAGGCCTATCTCCCATTCCTGGATTAAGGTCAACATTGACAGTTCTGTTTTTGGTGCTCCGGGTCTCTTTGGGTGCTCAGGAGTATTTAGGACACATCGTGGGTTTGTTCGTAGTTGTTTCTCTATTCCTTTGGGAGTAAGTTATGCTTTCGAGGCTGAGTATGTATGGTAATTCATGCGATTGGCTTTGCTTGGAAATATGGTTAGAAGTGTCTTTGGTTAGAGAGTGATTCCATTTATATAGTTTCTATCTTGTTGTCTCATTCTTTAAAAGTTTCTTTTCATTGGGGATCAGCTTGGTCTAGGGTTTTGGGGTACATTACTCATATGGATCTTATCGTGACCCATATTTATCGTGAGGATAATCGTGTTGCTGATTCTTTGGCTTCTCGAGCACCTTCCATTATCTATCCTACCTAGTGGTAGACTATTCCTTTTATTTATTCTTTTATTTATGACGATTATATTTAAGTTTCGCTAATTTTTCTGCTCTTTTTGATTTTTGTTCCTATTTTTAGTCCTTAAAAGGTTAGGTTCATATCTCCCTCTGATTAGGTGTCTCTTCTTCTTCTTTCTTTTTTATTTCAATTTCTCTCGTTCTGTCGAGGTTTGAAAAAAAAAATCACAAAATCTGAAAATTTTTGTCTCCAGTTTCCAGGAATTGTGCATGTAATGTATACTACAAAATTTTTATTATTTTAAGTCTAGGGGGGAAAAAAAACATAGAGGCCTATTTATGTAAGTAGGGCAAGAGAATTGAATATGGTGCCGCTTGTGGCACAAACGTGTTATTTGGATTTTAGACCTTTTTTTTTTTTTCCGGAGAATATTTGGTTGACAAGTAAGGAAAAAGACCTTTGACTTGGACAGAAAAAGAGAATTTCCCTTACACATACGTGTCTAAAATATAATTTAATTAGGACTCTTGCATTTTAATTGGTTGAGATGTGCAAACACTTGACATGGATTTTTGAGATAGCAAATTCTTGTCATTTCTCTAACGCAAGAGTTGTTGTTGTTGCTGTTGTTTTTTTTTTTTTCCCCTTCATTCCTTCCTTTTTTTTGGGGGGTTAATTACATAAAAATACTCTCACTTTTAACTTTTTTGTAAAAAATACCATATTTTTTGAATTTCTGTAAATTAATAATCTCATATTTGAAAATCTACAAATTAATACCCGCACATTTACGATTTTTGTAAATTAAGACCCTCACTTTTAAATTTTGTAAATTAATATCCTGATATTTATAATTTCTGTAAATTAATATACTCAGCTTTTATTTTCTTTGTATATTTATATTATGAGTAAATTAAAAGATGCAAATATCTCTCATTAACTTATTAAAAATGTTTAGACATTAGTACATTATCGGAAAGTATTTTATAACTACGTTTTTTGGTTAATTGCTAATAAAATATAAATTTTTTTACCTGTTTCTTTTTTTTTAAATTAACTATTTTGACCTCTTGTTCTAATTTTTTACTTTTCTTTTTGAAACGAAAAGTGAAATAAGCTAACTACAAATATTTTTCAGAAATTTTATTATTGTTTAATAAGTTTTAATTAAGTTGATGATGGCTATTACCATCTTTTTATTATTAAAATCAACTATTTGGACATTAAAGTTATAAATTTATAAGAATTTCAAATGTTAGGGCATTAATTTACAAGAATTTTAATTGTTAGGATATTAATTTACAGAATTCAAAAGTGAGGATATTATTTTACAAAAATTCAAAAATCAAGGTATTATTTTACAGAAATTTAAAAATGAGATTATTATTTTACAGACATTCAAAAGTCAGAATTTTTTTTGCAGAAACATTAAAAGCCAAGGTATTTTAATGTTATTATCCCTTTTTTTTTTTCGTTGAAACTCCGATCATTTTTTTCATATTAGAAGCAATTGAAAATTGAAAGTACACCAACGCAAAGTGTATAGTAAGGACTGAGAAATAAATAGAACCTGGAATAAGGATGTCATTGCAAATTAATAAATGAATGTGTTGGACTGAAGGTCTCTATGGGACTAAACTCATCTGAGACATTCGTCAAGGGCTCAAAACTTGGATGGCTGGCCCCTCCTCGGTAGTAGAAGCCCAGATATTGGTTTCAATACACAATAGATAACCCTTCCCTTCTATTGTCGTTTCCATTCTTCCACCATATAGGATTTGTCGTTTCGGTCAACCTCTTGTCCACAAATAGTCAATGATTGGCTTTAAGAAGCCAAAAGCGAAGATAATTGCGTGATAATTCTCAACCTATGGGAATAATTATATGTCTGTCTATTAGGAGTATTAGTGCTAGTTAGTTATGATTAGCTGTTGTGATTAGTTGCAGATTTAGTTAACAATTCTATTGTATGGTTATGAGTTTGTTAGCCCAACAAAACTCAAAAGTTTTGTGTGTGAGTACAGTACTTGCTATTAATCGGATAAATGAAAATATAGTTTACAATTCATATATGCAAAGCTTCTTTATTTCCTAATATGGTATCATAGCCATAATCCAAGGCTGATTCTGCTTCGTCTTTTTCGTCCTCACTTGCTCCCTCGTCATCTTTCATAGCACGGTTCGTTCTAGTCGTCCTTTCTCACTCTCTTTCGGTCAAACTCGATAATGACAAGTATCTCATTTGGCGTCTAACAAGTTATCGCTGTTATTCGTGGTCAGAAGAAGCTCCAACAATTCGTCACTGTAACTCCGATTCTGCCATGAAAATGCCTCATCCAACTGATGAAGCTCAATGTGTTGCGAACCAAGCCTTTGTCGTTTGTGATCAACAGGACCAACTCGATTTCTCCCAGTTACTATCCTCCATGAATGACTCGATGCTTACTCGTGTTGTTGGGTGCACCACTTCAGCTTTAGCTCTGGTCAACTCTTGAGACCTATTTTGCTGCTCGTATCAAAAAGCGAAAATTTCACAGTTTAAGACTCGTTTTCAGAACACGGAGAAGGGAGATCTTTTTCTTAATGCCTATCTACTTCAGATCAAATTTGTTGTTGATCAACTTGCCTAGGCTTGTCATTTCATCTCCCCTAAGGATCACCTTGATGCCATTTTTGAGGGCTTACCAGCTGGGTATGATACATTCGTTGTCTCGGCCAATTCTCGTCTTGATTCCTATACAGTAGTTGAAATTGAGTCCTTATTACTTGCACAAGAGACTCGCATTGAGAAACATCACAAAGATCTTGATTCTTCTATGCCTCATATGGTAAATCTTGCTACTCAGGCTGTTTTCCAGAAACAGAAGTATATCCCAATTCAAAATTTTCATCTTCAAGCTCAGTCTCAGGGTAATTTCTCTTTCTCTGGCTTTAATGGATTTCGACCCCCTGATTATACTAGCTTTCCAAATCCTGAACGTAGTTTTCCTGGTGGTGGTCGATCACAGTGGAACACATCCAAGCCACAGTGCCAAGTTTGTGGTAAATTTGGTCATATTTGCTTTGAAATGTTGGCATCGGTTTGACTCTAGTTTCAATGGTCCCATGCACTTTCCCAGTATCTCATGGCTTTCCAAGGGCTTTATCTTCCTTATAAATGTCTGCTCAAATGGCAATTGTTGACTTTCCAGGGGCTCCATTTTCTTTAATGTCTGCTCAAATGGTAGCTATGGTTGCAACACCTGAATCTATAGCTGATCCAAATTGATATCTTGACTATGGTACTACAAACTATTGCACTCTAAATGTTCAGAACCCTTATGACCAGTGAGCACTATCTTGGCAATAATCGAATCCATATGGGTGATGGCACTGGCCTTCAAATCTAATACATTGGTTAGTCTACTTTCTCCTCTTATTCTCCATCAAGATGTTTAACTCTTAAACACTTGCTTCATGTTCCAGCCATTTCAAAGAATCTGATTAGTGTGTCTAAATTTGCTTGGGATAAAAATATTTATTTTGAATTTCATCTCAACTCTGGTTTTGTTAAGAACCAGGTCACCAGCACTATCCTACTGTAGGGTACACTTAGGAATAGTCTCTATTTGTTTGATCACTCAAGTCTGAAGTTTCAACCCGTACAGTCATCCAATAAAGTCTAAATGTCAGCTCACCGTTCAATGTTCCGTAATACTTCTACTACTGAATATTTTGCCAACGTATCTTAACTTTGGCATAGTTGATTAGGCCATCTACCAGCTAATACTATTAAACATGTACTTCAACTTTGTAATTTTTCCTATGCTAATAAAGACTTTCCAGATTTTTGTACTGCTTGTTGTCTTGGGAAACATTTCCTAGTTCAACTACTACCTATACTAAACCATTAGAATTGATATATTCAGACTTATGGGACCCTCACATGTTCTGTCATCAAATGGTTACAAATATTATATGTATTTTACTGATTCTTAATCAAGATACACGTGGGTATATCTTCTTCGAAACAAATCTGATACACTACAGACCTTTTTTTTGAGAACCAAGTTGAACCTGAATTAGTTTGTTCTATTAAATCTATTCAAACCGATTGGGGGGAGGGGTGAATATCAAGCATTTACTGACTCTCTTACTCAGTTTGGCATTTCTCATCGGTTGTCCTGTCCTACCACACATGAACAAAATGGTCTTTAAAAATGCAAACGTAGGCATATTATCGACACAGCTTTTACCCTTTTAGCTCATGCTTCTTTACCACTTAGGTACTGGGATGAGGCTATTAGGACTGATGTTTTCCTAATTAACGAGTTACCATCTTTAGCATTACAGGGTAAAATTCCTTTAGGAGGAAACCAGATTATTCTATGCTATGTGTGTTTGGGTGATCTTGTTTTTTAAAATTTGCGACCTTATAACAATCCTAAATTTCAGTTCAAGTCAATCGAGTGCACGTTTCTGGGTTATAGTCTCAAACATAAGGGATTTAAGTGTATGTCCCACTGGTCGAATCTATATGATAACTCTATGAAAATGGACTTAACTAGTACTTATATGCCTTAAATTTGGTTATGTTCTGATTTAAATAAAGTTATTCTTGTCAATTTTCAGGTTAATTTGCGTTGTTTTGATGTTCTGTGTTAGGTTGTTGAAAGAATATCGAATTGGAGGTCATCTGGAGGAGAATAGAGCAAAACGAGCTGCTGGAATCAGAGAGCTGGCACTGTGTGGTACCGCAGCACCAGTTCAGGCAGAGACTAAGGCACTCATATGCCACTTTTCAAGCGTAGCTGCACCACAGCCTGTCTCAGCACTCAATTTAATGGCCAAGATCACTCTTTTTGAGCATCCAACGGCTCAGATTTGACCTAATCTTAAGTGTGTAAGAGCTAGCTTTGAGAAAGCCCTATTTTAAGGCAGAAGCACACTTTTCTAAGGAGATTTTGTAGGGAGAAAGGAGCTCCAAGACTCTATTTTTAGAGTTTCACCCAAAACTACTAAAAATATCTTTTGTAAATAAATAAATTGTATATAAATATACATTTCTAGTTTTATTTCCTATTATGATTTTTATTTTGTCTTTTATATTTAGAGATTATTAATACAACTGAGAAAACATTTTGAGGGAGAAATCAAGAACGTAAAAGGCTTTTTTTTGAGGAGGAATTTGTATCTTTAAAGAACACATCTAAGCTCTTCCAAGAGAGGAAATTCACACCATTATAGTTTTATTCTTCAACTTTTCTCCTTATCTTTCATTTCTATTAATTTGATTGGAATGTATTGCTTATTATTCTCAATTTATATTATAAACTAAATCTTTTTGTCTATTTTTACTATATGAACTAACTTAGCATCTTATGTATGTTTATTTCTCTTTTTAACATCCAATTGTCCATTTAATTAGTTTTTCTTTCTCATGCTTAATGCTTCTAGTTGCTTGATCACTAACTTATATGATTTTTAGAAACATGTAATGGAATCGAAACAAAATTATGTGTTTAGCCATAGAAAGAGAGATATGCATATAGATTAGATAGGAATATATTTTTCTAATATGTATAACCATTGTAGGTATTTGAACTTAACGATTTCATCTAAGATTAGCCTTTACAGGAATATAATAGGTTGAGTTAGATAGAAATTATTGCTTGACGACAAAAGAAGCTTACAATTAAGTTAGCTGAACCGATTAACATTTAATTAGTTAAACTAATTAGATAAAAATTGAAATACTAAGACAAGAGAAGGGTTGGGGAATTAGTAAACTTACGTATTTCTTTTCTTGCATTTTCCTTTATTTCTTTTGCATTTTATTTTAATTTCCTTTGCTTTATTTCTTTTGTATTTTTTATCAATTGTTTTAATAAAGTTAGGGTTGATCAATTTTAGTACTTAACTTAGATTTAGTAATCATTCCTCATGGGTTGATACTCAACTTACTAAATCTATATTTCTTGCGATCATATGCACTTACACGGGTGTGTGTGAGTATTTGATTGCTACATTTTATACTTATATATACTAAAACAACACCATGTCTCACGTGATGTACAATTTAATGAGTTTTTGTGAGACATGGTGTTGAGCTATTTGAGTTAGAAACTTATGCAACTGTAGTGAGCAAAGCTTTACTGATAGAGTGGGGACTCAATGATGCTCAATAAGATCGAGACAACAACCAAAGGAAGAGATATAGGTCAGAACCACAAAAGAGTCAGAATTCAGGTAGACAAGCTAAGAAGCAAGAGACTCAAGGTAGTAGACTTCAGTGTACAAGATGTGGTAGAGGTAACCATACAGAAAAGGACTGTCGTTGGAATATAGATGCTTGTTTTTATTATGGTAGTTTTGCACATAAGTTAGCTTTCTGTCCTTCAAAGGATTTTTTTACCACACAAGCAAACCAGGCACGTCCTATTGAGCAGAATAAAGGAGGTAACCAGAAACCTAAAGCCCAAGGAAGAGTTTATGCTATGACATTGTAAGATGCACAGACTTCAAATGATGTAGTGATAGGTATAATTCTTATATCCTCCAAATATGCATATATATTGTTTGACTCTGGAGCAAGTCATTCTTTTGTGTCCACTAAATTTGTGAAGAAACATGATATGTTGATTGAGCCTATAGACACTGATTTATGTATAGACACCCCAGTTGGAAGCACCTTAGTTGTTGACCACACTTGTAAATCTTGTAGTGTTGTTATCGAGGATAGGGAGTTACTAGTTGATTTGATGGTTATGGACTTGCATGATTTTGATATCATACTAGGAATGGATTAGTTATCTAGACATCATGCGTCTATTGATTGTCTTGGAAAGAAAGTCAATTTTCATATTCCTAGCCAACTTGAGTTCTCTTTTATTGGAAATTTGAAACATACTCCTCTTCGTGTGATTTCTGTTTTACAAGCAAGACAAATGTTGAGACATGACTGTGAAGGCTACATGGCAATGGTTCGAGATATCCAACAAGATGAGTTGAAGCTAGAAGATATTGCTGTTATGAGTGAATTCCCTGATGTCTTTCTAGAAGACTTACCAGGATTGCCACCAGATAAAGAGACAAAATTCTCTATTGATGTTTTATCAGACACTGCTCCAATTTCTAATGCTCCTTGCCGTATGGCACCAGCAGAATTAAGAGAATTGAAGGAACAACTACAAGAATTATTAGATAAAGATTTTATTAGACCAAGTGTTTCTCTATGGGGAGCTCCCGTATTATTTGTGAAGAAGAAAGATGGGAGCATGCGTATTTGTATCGACTATCAGGAGTTGAACAAGGTGAACATACGAAATAAATATTCTCTACCAAGGATAGACGATCAATTGCAGGGTGCACAAGTCTTCTCTAAAATTGATCTTCGATCTGGCTACTATCAATTGAAGATTAAAGCAGAAGATATTCCAAAGACTACTTTCCGTACGAGGTATGGACATTATGAATTTTTGGCAGTGCCTTTTGGGTTGACAAATGCCCCAGCTGCATTCATAGACTTAATGAATCGAGTGTTCCACCCATTCCTTGATCAGTTTGTGGTGGTTTTCATAGTTGATATATTGGTATACTCAAAAAATAAAGAAGAACATGCAAGTATTTGAGAAAAGTGTTGCAGATTTTATGAGAAAAGAAGCTTTATGCGAAATTGAAGAAATATGAATTTTGGTTGCGAATGTGTCTTTCTTGGGACATGTAATATCAAAGGATGGACTTTCTATTGACCCTCAAAAAGTTAAAGCAATTGTGGAGTGGAATAGGCCGACAAATGTTTTGAAGATTCGCAGCTTCTTGGGCTTAGCTGGATACCATAGAAGTTTTGTAGAAGGATTTTCACTGATAGCAGTTCCTTTGACACAACTAACTCATAAGGGAGTCAAATTTGAATAGTCAAAAGATTGTGAATGAAGTTTTCGAGAACTAAAGAGAAGATTAGTTTCTGCACCAATCTTTACCATACTTTCTGGGACTGGAGAATTCATTGTATATAGTGATGCGTCAAAGAAGGGGTTAGGATGTGTTTTGATGCAGCATAATAAGGTTATTTCCTATGCTTCTAGACAATTAAAGGGGTACGAGGAAAAATATCCTACGCATGATTTAGAGTTAGCTGCTGTAATTTTTGCTCTTAAGATTTGGATACATTATCTCTATGGAGAGAAATGTGAGATATATACTGATCATAAGAGTCTGAAATCTATCTTCACTCAAAAGGAGCTAAACATGAGACAGAGAAGGTGGTTAGAGTTGTTAAAAGATTACGATTTGACTATTCACTTCCATCTTGGGAAGACAAATGTGGTAGCAGATACTTTGAGCAGAAAAACTTTAGGTAATTTGACAACTTTGATCACCGATCAGAAGAACATTTTCAAAGATATGAGAAAGCTGAATGATAAGAGTACCAAAGTCTAGAGTACAGTTAGCTAGTTTGCATGTGCAACCTTTATTGATTGATAGAATCAGGGTTGCCCAATTTAATGACCCCAATTTGCAGAAGATTCGAGCTAAGATAGTGGCAGGAATGAAAACAGAGTTTCTTATTCATGTAGATGGATCCTTGAGATTTGGGAAGAGATTGTGTGTACCAAATGATCCAGAATTGAAGAAGGAGATTCTTGGGGAAGCACATAATACGAGCTACACAGTACATCCTAGAGGCACTAAAATGTACAGGGATCTAAGAGAGAATTTCTGGTAGAATAACATGAAAAGGGAAATTGCTCAATATGTTGCACAGTATTTAATGTGTCAGCAAGTGAAGGCTGAACACCAAAGACCTACAGGATTGTTACAACCCATTGAGATTCCTGAATGGAAATAGGATTGTATCACTATGGACTTTATAACAGGATTGCCAAGGACTAATAGTGGTAATGATACAATTTGGGTTTTTATGGATCATAAATCTAAATCTGTACATTTCTTGGCTATCAAAATCACTTTTTCTCTCGAGAGATTAGCAAAATTATATATAAGAGAGATAGTGAGACTACATGGGATTCCTGCAGTTATTATTTCTGATCAAGGTCCTAGATTTTATCAAAGTTTTGGAGTGTTGTACACAAAGCCTTTGGGACTAAGCTAAGTTTCAGTACAGCTTTTCACCCACAAACAGATGGACAGTCAGAAAGAACTATTCAGATACTGGAAGATATGTTGAGAGCTTGCACTACAGATTTCAAGTGTTCTTGGGATGAGCATTTGCCTTTGGTGGAATTTGCATACAATAATAGCTATTAAGCTAGTTTGTATGTAACGCCCCAAGTCCCACATCGGGTACGCTCTGGGAAGATCATGGGTATTTAAGTAGTGGTCCATGAGCCTAAAAGTATCTTCAAGCTAGCACTTTTAGGTGAGGCCCAGTGGTGTTACATTTGGTATCAGAGCCGACCCAGTCTATACTTATGTGGGCCTTGGAAGGCTGCTACGGGCCGGAATCGTGGTGAATGTGGACCCCGCCCAGAGGAGTTATATGTGGGCTATTGAATGTGGACCCCCTAGCGAGGACACTAGGCCTTTAACGGGAGGAGATTGTAACGCCCCAAGTCCCACATCGGGTATGCTCTGGGAAGATCATGGGTATTTGAGTAGTAGTGCATGAGCCTAAAAGTACCTTCAAGCTAGCACTTTTAGGTGAGTGTTGTGGGTTTTATAATAGCTACGCAAGTGCACGTGCCGAAACAAGTAATATAGTAGTGAGTGAGTATCGTCTCCACAGGGATTAATTACTAAAATTATTTATAAAATCTAAATGTCAAACGAGCTAAATTAATGGATGAGAAATAACGATTTGTAATAAAATAGCAACAATTAAAAGATTCAAATAGGAATGTAAATATTAAACAGAAAATAGCAAGCTCTAATCAAATGATTGTGAATCAATGGTGGGATTAAGCTGGGACTATTGAATCCTCCTTGGTTACGAATCTGGGTGTAGTTGCTACAGCAACGCCTACGGCAAAAATCACTCCAGTAACCGAAAATTCATTCTGCACATATTAATCTTCCGAATTCAATATGTTTAAAGTTTTTCAAACCAGATTTAACATATTCCTATGCTAACCCAGTTCTCAAAACATCATTTATAGCATCAATTCTCAATGGGTTTGCATGGTAACAATATATTCCGATACCATTACTAATTCAAAGATCTACTAAAGAGATAATTGAATCATGCATCATTCAAGCTAATCTAACTAAGATTAACCTTTCCAGAATTAATCCTAATTTGTTTATTCTGATATTGATGGCCAAGCAATAAAAGAAAATGATAATGAAGCTCTCTTGAACGAACTAGAGGAAAATACCATAAACGTTTTTACAACTTTAATCCATCATTACAACCTCAGATTCATCATAATCCCAGCTAAGGAAACTTAGCTCATGGTCTGAAATGTAAAAATCAACAATCTAAAATGTTCCATTGATTACAGAAAGTTCAAGAAAAGAAACAGGAATTAAATACAAAGAAGATTAAAAGAGGGAAAGAAGGTGCTAGCTAAACG